>JAHXHD010001308.1:0-52943 GCA_019857685.1 Papiliotrema terrestris | reverse complement strand
GCCCTTCCTTCCCGCCCCCTTCCTCAAGGGTCCCATGCCGGTGGTAGCTTGTGATTGTGCTAATGGCAGTAGTGAGCACCGCTCATAACGGACGCGGCCGGCGCGCAAGAGCTCACACCCACAGCGACCAAGCCTGCCTTTGGATTCAGCTAGGCCAGGATCTATGGGTCAAGGCAGGCATCGAGTTTGACGGGCAGTTGTTGGCTGGAGCAGTCGTCACGTGCCCGTACTCTGACTGGTGAGTCAATTCGGCTCTGGGACCGGGCCACCAGGCTGGTGGGGAGAGGCAAGCTGACAGTGTGACACAGGGCGGTCCACCCACATCCGGGCGGTCCCAGGCGCTTCAGGATCGCGTACCATAATCGCAAGCTCATGGTCTTCGAGGAGGGTTTGATGATACGGGAGGTGAACGTGTTTGGAGATGGAACAGAAACCAAGGCGACTGTTGGTGTCATGGCGTGCAGTCCTTTAGGTGATGCGGCAAAAGCAACTTTCAAGGGCTTCACGCTCAAGGAGGGTCTGTAGGCCGTCGACTTGTCAATGAATGCCGCATGTATACGTGTGTATCCTCTGGGACACACCTTGCAGGCTCGTCGTGCTCCGCGTGTTATTGGGGTCTAGGGTTGCGGTGGGGGCCACATGGGCAGCGGCAAGCTCCGCAGCGGGTAACGTACAGATGACGCGGGGGAGGTCCAGCACCTGTTTCAAAGTCGCCCTCCCCTCGTCGTACACCCACATGTCCCATCATGGTCACGCTCGCCATGAACAACCCCTGATCTGATCCGTCTCCCCATTCCCATCTGTAGCTCAACCCCGCACCCGTTCACGCAAGTCTCGTGCCGTTCAAGGAACCGCGAGTGCGACGTCGCGGAACTGCGAGCGACATCACCTGTCCAAAATCTCAACCAATCTTTCGGAACGCCAGAGATTGCTCATGCTCATTGCGATCTTGACCGTATTGGCGATACCACCGACTACCTTGGACCGTACTTTAACGCGCTCGGGAGCCAACACCTTCCTACATTACGCAACTGGCCCGACCAGCGATCTCGCCCACTATTATACGTTATCTCGCCTGATTTTCACGACCTACATCCATCCGCGGTTATCACTGCCCGACCTGGGTTTGCTCCGAGATGCCCCTTCCCGCCATGCCGAGCATGAAGATGCCCAGCGAGATGCGGGACCACCTCCTATCGCAGCCGCCCTCCTTTAAGAAGAAGAAGGAGTACACGCTACAGAAGGAGCTAGGGCGGGGAGGATTCGGCAAAGTGATACAGGCGAAATGGAAACCGCCAAACGGCGAGCAGCAGCAGGTCGCTCTGAAGTGAGTTTCACTCCCCAAGTGCTAAAGGGATCAGCTGCTAGTAGCTGACTCCAGGGTCATCAGCAAGAAGCGCCTGGCGGAGAGCGATGCGGATATCGATATCGCCGACGAGATCGATAACCTCATGGCGATTGACCATCCGCATGTCGTCCGGCTGCTGGATCACTTCGAGTCGCGCGACAAGTGAGTTTGGCGATGGGATGGCGTGGGTGCAGTAGGGAATCGCAGAGGACAACGAAGGGAGAGATGGATTCATGAGCGCAGGGTCGTTGACGCCAGCCACTACCTTGCTTTCCAACTCGCAACAGGCGGAGAGCTGTTCGACCGGATAGAAACCGGCGGAAAGTTCACCGAGCGGAACGCAGCCGAGTGTCTGCGGTGCGTCTGTCTGCCCTGTATGGGCGTTCGCTCGCTGACGCCAGGCAAATCCTCGAAGCGGTCGACTGCCTGCACTCTCACAACATCGTCCATCGCGACATCAAGCCACAAAACATCCTCTACATCAACTCGGACAAGGACTCCCCGATCGTCGTGGCGGATATGGGCGTGTCCAAGGTGCTCAAGAACCCAGAGGAGCTCATCACGGGCGCGGCGGGCAGTTTGACGCACTGTCCGCCCGAGGTGTTGCGGGACGAGCCATTCGGGCTCAAGGTGGACTGCTGGGCGGTTGGGTGAGCTTCTTTGGCTCGCCGGGCTGTGGGGCGGGGCTGATGCGCAGGGTGATCGCGTATACCTTGTTGTGCGGGTACGAGCCGTTCCGAGGAGACGACGAGAAGCAGGTGGCGTGGAAAATCCAGAATGGCAAGGCGGGGTATGAGCATACGTTCTGGCGCAAGATCAGCCCGGAAGGTGAGTTCAGCTCGAACGATACGAGATGCGAGAGATGAGCATGCTAAGTCTGCAGCGAAAGACTTTTGCCAGAAGCTCATCAATAAGGACCAGAAGGCGAGGTGGTCTGCGAAGCAGGCACTGGAACATCCGTGGTTGAGAGGAAACACAAACTCGTCGGGCGATTACGATCTCGCTGCTAACATACGCAAGAACCAAGCCAGGACAAACTGGAACCGGGCTTACAACGTGGGTGGTTGGATCATTGGGCTGCTGCACCGGATGAAGATGCTGTATCCGAGACTGACCCTCACGCCCAGGTCATTACCGCGTCGAACCGCCTGCGTACTGCATCGGGCTCGACCACAACTACTCCCGTAGACTCCACCAACCCCTCTCCGACATCCATCCCCCGCACGCTCTCTCCCCAATCAGTTGACGCCAAGACGGACGACGAAGACGGCAATTACTTCACCGCCTCCGAACGGGAATCCATAGGTCCCGCGACCCCATCAAGGCATAACCGGTCTACCAGCACGCTCTCCGGTCCGAGCGGCGATGTGCCCGTCGTGGGCAGTGGAGCCGCGCTGAAAGTGTCAATAGATGGTCGGCCAGGGGTGGACGATATCGTGGAGGACAAAATCGCCGAGAGCTTGAGTGTCGAGGACAGCCCCACGAAGAAGGGTGCGGGGACCGGGTATGGCGGGTCGACGATGTTTGGGTTGAAGGGGATGATGGGGAAGCTAGGCTTATGAATGCCGCACGAGGACGCACGAGGCAACGAGGTCAAAAAAGTCGGTACGTGGAGGATGGGAGGGGATGAGGGGATGTGCGCGGCAGGCAGGGACAACATCCCGAATCGAGAGGGCAAACGAGCCGCCTTGATGACGAAGCCTTCAACACTGTACATATTCATCGCTTTTTCATGTGCCCCTGCCGGCCAGCGCTGAGCGCTTTGTCATGTCTCACACACATGTATGCATTATACTCTCGCATAGATATATACAGTAGGCGAGCTCGGTTGAAAGCGGCTGACCGTCGAACGCGAATTATGTCTGGCCATCTACAGAGCATCGGAACAGTTCTGGGTGACCAGGCCATGTCCAGTCCCCAGCGGGGCATCGTACACTAGTGCCTGCGGACGACGCGCCTCGACCGCTTGTACCCGTACCCACCATCTGCGCTTCTGCCTCCATCGCCTCCATACCCTTCACCTCCAGCCGTATAGCCCTCACGTGCACCCACTGCGTAGTCGGACCTGGATTTGTGACCTGCCCCCCACGTAGGCGCAGGAGCAGCTACATGCCCCCAGACACTCGTACAGCTCGCCTGGCAGTCGACCAGCGCACCGTCGTCCGAAGGCGCTGGCTGCCCTGCGTTGGCGCTTGCCTCTGTGGCGGTAACCGTCGCTGTGGCCGTAACGCCTTGGGTCTCGGTGATCGCGGCGGTTTCGGTGATGGCTGCCGTTTCGGTGATGGTCGCCAGGACACTTTCCGTCGTTGCTTGGACGTCGGTCTGGAGTCAGCTGGCTCCCGGACATGCCAGATCCAGGAGGTATGTCGACATGCGTGGCAAGGCTCACGGTCGGAGTCGAGGTGGAGAAGAAGACGGGCCGGCCAGCTCACCGCTGTCACCGTGGTAACCTGGTTCTCGGTTACGGTCGCCACCTGGGTCTGGATCTGCGTCTCGACCTGGCGTAAGTCGCTGTCACCTACCTATTTGACGCCTAGGAAAGGCTCCGTCGCGGGGATTGTGCGATCACTCACGGCCGTGGAAATGTTCTCGACGACTTCGGTAGTGGTCGCGACGAGCGTGGCGGTCTCGAGCTGCGTGGCCGTGACATTCCGCGTAGCGGTCAACTCGACCGTTTGCAGCTGCGTCTCTGTCTGCCCGTCGACTATGCACGTGCGGATCCTTACGCTGTCCCAAAGGCGATAATACCCATTGCCACAAGGAGAGCGTGAGACTTACCGCAAGTTGAGTCTGCACTTCAGTCTGGGTGATGGCCTGAGTCTCGGTAGCCACCTCCGTCTGTGTTTGCACCACCGTCCTGCTTATCAACTCTGCGCTGAGCGCTCATCATCACAGGACAACAGCTTCATGCTGCTGAGAGCGCGTCGCAGGGTCAGCCGACGTACTGGTTGAGGACCTGCGTGTCGGTGACCAGCTGTGTCGCCACTAGTGTCAGTACCACTGTCGTCGGCACGGCTTGGACGGCGGTCTCCGTGACGTGCACGGTGGAGACGACCGTGGTTGGGACAGTGACGTATGAGACGACCACTTCTGATTGAATCGCAGTATGTGTGACCGTCCTTCCGTAAGCGCGCGCTCGGGAAATCACAGCGCGTAGTCCTCCACCGTGCTGCTGGGACTCACGCGGTCTGGACATGCGTTTCTGTAAGCAGCTGAGTGAGCACCTCGGTCGCGAGGCTATTTGTCAGCACATGACCGTCACCGTCCACGACCCGGCATTGTCCTGTGCACGCGGCGGAATGCCGAACTCACGCGGTCTCGGTGATCAGTTGCGTGGCGAGCTGATTCTGGACCTCGGTGACCGGCTGGGTAATGGTCCTAGCATCAGTCCGAGTCCAACTCATGGTGCCCAAGCAGCTGACGCGTTCTGGGTCTGCGTCACAGCCATCTCGACCGTCTCGGTCCTGCTCATCAGCTTGCATGCAAGTCATCGCAACAGATTTGACTCACTGCGTCTGGTTGGTCGTCTCGGTCGCGATTGAGACCGACATCGACGTCTCCGTCCTGCGGATCAGTCAGATACAGCGTGCGACGAAATGGTGTGGCTCACATGGTCATCGTCTCTGTCGCAGTGACTGCTGATCAGGACCGGACGCCATCACTCCATGGCGGGCATTGGGACATACCGTACTGAAAGACTGTGGAAGGGTGACACTGCTCGATGATCGATGTCGTTTCTGCCGTCAACGCAAGTTATTATCGCTGCCACCTAGGTCGTTTGCAGGCCGCACTCACGATGTATCAACGTCGTCTCGTAGCATCCATAGCTCGTATCGTACCACTCCCTCGGACGGCAGTATCCGGCCTCGTCCTTCTGATACCCGTAAGCGCAGTGCATGGACGCGTACGCCCAGTCGTACACTGCAGGCGCATACGTCCCCCTGTCTGTACCTCAGCCTCGAACTCGTTTTCGTTCTCGTTCTTCCTCTCTCTCCCTTATCACTCGTTCTTCCCCGATTGACTGCGCCCAACTCTATGTAGAATCTCCCAGCTAAACCCGGCTTATCTCGTCGTCACATAGCAACGGACGAGCATACTCACTGCTCGTCGGGTAACTCGATCCCACAGCCCCAGCTCCCGCACGCATCGCCCTCCTGCCATACATAAAGCTGGTCAGAGGGGTACGGCGTCGGAGACGCGAACGCCCGCGGGGATGTGATAGTCGCAGGTAGCGCGGCGGGATCGGCCCCAGGTGCACCCTCCACCGCGGACGCCTCGGCCGCGAGAGCCTGCGTCGGTGTCGGTGCCACGACTGGACTCAACGCGGAATCGAGCCAGCCGATGACTTCTTGGCCCCTCGAGCGGCCGGCGAGCGACAGGGTTATGCATAGGGCGAGAAGAGAAGGGGGGATGGCCGGCATCGTGGGTGAGTTCACTACAGGTTCGTAAAGGATAGACTGCCGTCAAGGCTTTTGCGCGCTGCGCTGTAGGTGTGATGAGTATGAGGAGAGATACGGATGATTAGTGGATGGGACAGGACCAAAGGGGACGGAAGGGCATGTCGCATTGGGCTGGCTTATATGCTAGGACTGCAGAGCAGAGGCGGACGTCAATGTCACTGTTCTAGGAACTGAGGCCATTTCGACTTCGAGGCCGAAGGTGTGGGCCGTTGCTGCGTCCTCATTGCGTTGCTGAACGAAGAGGCGGTAGATGAGAGACGGGTGGCCGGTGGTTGTGGGGCACAGTCCACCGGTCGTTAAGGAGGCGTGTTTTCGCGTGTCACGGTCGTCCTCGATACGCAGGCCGATCGTGCCGCCCTGTCGTTCTGTGTGAAACCAGTCCCGCTAGGATTCTTGACGCTGGAATTATGCGGTGACAGCGAATGACTGGTGTGAGACGCCCTGCCCGGATCGCCTTTCGTTGTCGAGCGGCCGAGGATGGGTTTGCGCCGGCATCTGGCACAGTGCGCCCGGCCAGATCGTCAAAATATCAGCGCCCGAAGACGACTCTGTACATGTTTCTGTGAGTTCATGATACTGCATACATGTGTTCCCATTCCTGCGTTGTCCAGGCGATCATGCCTTTCCGGCCGGTTGGGACGCGACGAGCTGGCTGAGGACGGACGAGACGTCCTTCTCGGTCAAGTTGGACAGGCTGGCCTGGACCTCGACTCCACGGTCTGCGCATGAGCTCCTGAGCCCGCAATACCATGGTGGGTGTTCCTGCGACTCGGCACCGAGTGTGGATGGGAAAGAGGAACGTGAGGGGTGGAGGGGAAAGTTATAGAGCAGACGTACCGAATCGCGCAAACGCTCTTGGTTCGATCCCGCTCGCCTCCCTGATCAACACCTTCAAGTCCGGTCGGGCATCCTTGATGCTGGGATATGTCGTAGCGATGAATTGGCTGCAGTCAGCACATGTTCCTCCCCATCATACGGAGACAGGCAGCCCGTACAGACGCTGCCGTGCCAGGACCAGGTGGATCGGGAGTCAACACGCACCGTAGTCCTTCGGACGAGTGGCCGGTTTGGCAGAGGTGCAGTCGGAGCTCCCGGAGCGCGTTCGGCAGCTGCTTAGCAAAGGACATGACGAGATGGCGGGGAGATGTTGAGATGAGGATGCGTATTGCAGTGACGCTGATTCGAGCAACGAACAAGCTGACCACTTGCGAGAAGGCGGAACCTTAATCCATGCCGGAATTCGAGGTTTTGGGTGGCAAATGTATCTCATCGGGGGAGTACAGGTTGTCGTCGCGTCGAGCCTGCTTGCGCCGTACCCCACAAGAAGCGAAGACGATCACGGGCAACGGTGCAGACAGCAGAGAGGCCAGGCTCATACACGGCTCAAGGCGCTCCTGCTGAACGCCTGGTGGGAGAGAAGTGAGATGATTGCATGTGCTTTGTCTGTACTATACAACTTGTGACGTTATGCCTTCTCCATGCTGGATGCCGCCTCTGATGAGCTCCACGGTGGCCGCTCGGCCGTCTTCCCTCGAGAACAGATTGACAGCCCATGCCGTACGATCGCCCCGATCTTCCACCGCTCACTACTTCTTCAATGCCTCCGCCACACTCTTCCCAATCTCCTTCCGGTCCAACCCGCCCGCGGCTTCGCCGAGCTTATCCCACAACGTCTTCATCACCACCCCTTGAACGCCTTTGCTGCTCCGCACACTCTCCTCCAGCCCCGCGATTATCTCGTCTATGCTCGCCTTGACGGATTCAAGCGACGGCGCCGTAGGGAGGTATGACTGCAACAGCTCGATCTCCTTTGTCAGATTCGTGTAGTTCTCCTCGTGAGCGGAGGGTGAGCCGGGGGCGTAAGATTCGGCGGCAGCATTCTGGGCGTCAGCGTGGTTCGTGAGCTGACAGTGGTGCGGGAGTGAAACAGGACATCCGTCCGAGATGTGGCATGCCGACCACGGCTTCGCAGGGTGCAGCACGGCTGTAGTGCGAAGCACGCGGAACAGGCTGCGCAAGATGGGTCGTAGGGGCGAAGACACCGATGCGAAGTGTCAACTCACCCTGTTCTGGATGCCCTTGCGGATGGCCGACATGACCGCCGACTCGGGCAACGGGTCGTTCGGGTTGGCGGATGATTTCTGGTTATACGTGACATCCGCGATGATTGCCTGCGGGTGAGCCGGAGACCAAACAGCAGGAGCTCATGCTAATGCACCTTCAAACACGCCAGTGCCGGCTTGTCCTTGGACTTCATAGCCGTCTTGAGTCCATCTCGAAGGCGCACCTCCAGGGCGGACTTTTCAGCCTGGAGCAGTGCCGAGGAGGTCGACAAGGAGCGGAACAGCGGGGCTCGAGCTCGAGTCAGTTGCATTCGGAGAGCAGACATCGCAATCAAGTTCCGAAAAGCAGGTAGGTGGGCTGATGCAAATAGCTCTATGATGTAACGGTACGTGGGGCATGCATCTACTGTGATGCAGACGAAAGGTCGGTCGCGTCGAGTGGAGGTTATGATCTCGCGGCGGTCATGTCCGCCAGAACCTCGTCCGCCACACTCGCTTTCGCCCAGCGGCGATAAGTGACCCAAATTTCCCCCTCGGCGGTCCTCGCGTGGCCCTCGCACCGTGAACGCTCAAATTTGATCCCGCTGGACGGAATTCTGCATGCCCAGTCTGGCTGGGTGGGCCGGGGGGCTGCGTTGGGTCGCTCGCCCGTACGGTCGCTCTGCCACTGGGCGCACTGCTGCCTGGCTGCACTGTGCGCTCTGCGGCTGCTCGCTACCCTTAGCTGATTCTTCAACACCTTGACATTTTTATCCATCAAGAGGTCACGGCGCGTTCAACATGTAAGCTTCCCTTGCCCTCCCCCCTCGTAGCGCATAGCTGACCCCCAGGGGAGCCTACAAGTACCTGAGCGAGCTCTACACCAAAAAGCAGTCGGACGTGCTCCAGTTCGTGTCCCGAGTGCGATGCTGGGAGTACCGACAACTCGCCGTCATCCACCGGGCTTCGCGACCCTCGCGACCGGACAAGGCGAGGCGACTGGGCTACAAGGCCAAGCAGGGCTACCTCATCTACCGGGTGCGAGTTCGACGAGGAAACAGGAAGAAGCCGGTGCCCAAGGGTGCCACCTACGGTAAACCCGTCCGACAGGGTGTCAACCACTTGAAGTACCAGCGAGGTCTCAAGAGCACGGCGGAGGAGCGAGTGGCCAGGCGATGCGGTAACCTTCGAGTGTGAGTCGACTGTTCCGAGACGGAGCGGAGTGACGGCGAGGGAGGGCAACGAAGGATTTTATGGGAGATCGAGGGTTTGCGGGGGGGCAAGCAGATCTGCATGGAAGGAGGCAGTGCGATGTCGTCGCTGGACAGGAGAGGAGGATGATGCCCGGAGTCTGCAGGAGCAACCGCTGACCCCAGCCTTAACTCGTACTGGATCAACCAGGACGGTGTCTACAAGTACTACGAGGTCATCCTTGTCGAGTGAGTCGACCCTGCACTGCTCTCTTTATACCTGGCCCGTACTCATCCCAGCCCCCAACACAAGGCCGTCCGACGAGACCCCCGAATCAACTGGATCGCCAACCCGGTCCACAAGCACCGAGAGGCCCGAGGTCTCACCGCCGAGGGAAAGAAGAACAGGGGTCTCGGCAAGGGATCCAAGTTCAACCACACCCCGGCCCGTGCTACCTGGAGGAAGCACAACACGTGAGTGTCGCCTGCCAACGCAGCGAGCAGTGGACTCGCGATGGCAAAAGCGTAGGGTTGCGCTGACAGTAGCCTCTCGCTCCGACGATACCGATAAACGCCTCGTCTGTGCTCGACCTGTTTCTCGCATGCTGGGGGAATTGGCGGGCCTGGTGCGTTTGTGGATCGGCCTGAGAGTCTGGGTGCGCGGATGAGAGTACTGGGATTGTACGACGATGGGGAGAGTGATGCATTTTCACGTTTTCTCGGATGGCTTTTGGGGTGCTTCCTTGTGAACTTTGAAGATACGGCAGCTAGTGCAATCGGCGTATGGAGTGCGCCTGCTGGGGTCGTGGAGGGAGTGATCGACTGCGGTCGTCGCCCATAGCAGGTGTCCGTGCATGCGTAGCCCAGCCGTGCCAATCATGGGTGGAACTCTGGCCCGGGTTACGCCTCACCTGCTCAAGTGCGATCAATGTTCTGACTAGGTTCAAATCAGTGACATCGTTGACTCAGCCATTCTGGCTCTTGATGTGCGCGTAAGGTCATTCCTATGGACGTCTTCGGAGTCAGAGCTCGGAGCAGTATGGATGAGGTGTGGGTCTGCTGTCATGCACATACAGCAACCCGATGTCGCTCATGTTTTTCGCGTCTCCACCAAGTGCACCCGTCATCGCGGGTACTGGGAGACCATGTGCATCGCAGACGACCATTCGGAGCCGTCATCATCTTCTGTCTCCTTGCGAAGCATGAATGGCAATGCAATGCAGGCAGTACATGGAGGACGGGAGGAAGCATGACCGGGGCGGAATCATCGGCGATAGCTGTCGCGAGCATCGGTGTTAACGAAACGTCCCCGTCGCGCGCCCATTCTCAATTTGATCCCGTTTTCCAGCGCCACGCTCACCCTGGCCCGTGGCCCAGTGCCAGCAGTCTGTCCTGGCAGTGGCTGCTGCAGAGCATGCAGGCAGACGGCCTGGCTCTCGCATACCGCCGGGCGGGCCCAGTGGGTGGTGCGTGTCCGCAGACCGCTCGCTCGCTGGCTGGGCCGTTGCTCGTTGGCTGGCTCACTGCTCGCTGCTCGCTGCAGACTTCGAGGTTTTCGTGCCAACCACCCGAGTCTCTTCTTCGTTAATAACCACCTAAAACATCAGACGAAATGGCGCCCAAGATCGACCCCAACGAGATCAAGGTGCGTCGTCGTGTCGCGCTCGTAGTGGGAACGTGGGGAGAATGGCGAGGGCGAGGGATGTCGTGGTGGACATTGGCGAGGCGGTGTGCAAGGCCGGCGTGGCTGGAAGAGGATGGATGGCGTATAGAGATCTTGCAGAGGACGAGCGCTGACCTAGTGCCTCCTTCTCGACAACGCTCCGCTCCATACACGCTGCTCCTTACTACATTTTCACCTCGGTTCCGATCGGACTAATACGCCTAATACCGCCCCCTCGATTCATGTCACCTTCGCCCCGCCCAACAGATCATCTACCTCCGAGCCGTCGGTGGTGAGGTCGGTGCTTCGTCCGCTCTCGCTCCCAAGATCGGTCCTCTTGGTCTGGTGAGTTGCAGATTCGGTCGCAATTTGCCCAGGTCTTGCTGCTGCTGCTGGAGGGAGAGGAGGCGAGAGGCCAGTCGAGGAAGCGGAGACGGCGACATGCTGACTGAGCACCTCTGCCGGGGTTGTGTCAGTGTGCATGACGCTCCCGGGAGCTGCACGAATGCACCTGCCGAGACGAGCGGACTCGTCGTGGTGCGGGACCAAGAAGCAGGTGGAGCTTGAGGAACCTCGATGGAGGGAGTAACGACGGATAGGCGGACGCAAGCAGCAGCGAGACCTGGCCCATAGTCACCTCCCCGCCATGCCCGATGCTGACGCCCAGTCCCCCAAGAAGGTCGGAGAAGACATCGCCAAGGCCACCCAGGACTGGAAGGGTCTCCGAGTCACCTGTCAATTGACGATCCAAAACCGACAGGCCGCCGTCTCCGTCGTCCCCTCCGCCTCTGCCCTCGTCATCAAAGCTCTCAAGGGTGAGTGGGACTCGACGTCTTAGACACGACCGGTATTGACGATCAGAGCCCCCAAGGGACCGAAAAAAGGAGAAGAACATCAAGCACTCCGGTAACATCCCCCTCGACCAAATCTACGACGTGAGTGTCGATGCTGCTTCTCTCCGTTCAAATTCTCCTTCACATCATCGCACCGTTTCGGTGTCGCTGCAGGCGTGCAGGTCGAGGCTGGATCTGCTCCACCCCTCGCCCTCTCGCTGTCCCCCCCGCTCGGTCTCACTTTTCCGACGCTGACCCCAGATCGCCCGAAAGCTCGCCCACAAGTCGTTCGCCAAGAACCTCGCCGGCGGAGTCAAGGAGGTGCTCGGAACATGCCAATCGGTCGGCTGCACCGTCGACGGAAAGCCCCCTCACGACATCATCGAGGCGATCGACGACGGCGAGATCGAGGTCCCCGAGGAGTAGAGCGCGCGACGGTCGTTATCGTCTAGCTGAGAGATGGCGCTTGACTTTCACGAGGGTTTTGTAGGATATGCACGCATATACGCCAGCGAGCTGGAGTCTGTCGACGCCTCGTGTGTGGTCTGGTGCTCGGGGCAGGTGGCTGAAGCGGAATCGCATCTAAGACATCAGTGCCTGCTGCTCTGCTGCGTGGCCGCACGGTGAAAGTGGGACCTCTGAAGCAAAGCTCATCAGATCCATTGCAGGCGGACAGTATGAGTTTTGACATTGCGTGCTCGAGAACCACGGCCGAATGTCCCGTCCTCCTTCACGACACCCTCTCAAGCTCTAACGGCCCATCCGCCCATATGCGGACCTCCCACTTCTCATGCAGGCCCATGCCCCTCTCCCACGGACTGACCACAAACACATACACCCCCTTGGTGACTTTTGTCCGCGGAACGCTCACCCCGCATACGGCGTCCGAATACGGCCCCGACGTGGCCACCTGCTCTCCTAGCACACTGGCGGTGTTGCGCTTAAACACCGTCAGGTTCAGCGGGATGGGCATGGCGGGTTTTGAGGGCAGGATCGCTCGCGCCCTGCGCGTCAGCCGGTTTCGGACACTATCATAGGCTGATAGGATGCTGTGTGACGCACATGACGGTGCAGTCCCGTGGAAGCGTCGCCTCGATCTTCGGGTTGAGGTGGAACGATCCGCCGCTAGGCCGACCACCGGAAGTGTTCTCGTCCCTGATGTCAGCTTTGGAAACGCGCATGAAAGGGCATGGACGTACCACGTCCCGCTCAGCGTGCGGCTGTACATGCCTGCCCCTTCGGCTGGTATAGTTACCAGCGAGACTGGCAGAGTCGACTCGACGGACAAGGTGAACTGCCCATGCTGTCTCGCCTCGAAAGCAGACACCGGCAGGGTGTAGGTCCCGGCTATGGTTAGCCAAACAAGGGCTAGATACATGCGTGTCAGCGCGAGGGTACTCACGCTGTACATTGTGCACATCGGCCAGAGCCATGCCATACGCATACGCCCCCGAATCGGCCAGAGATCCTTCATCGTCCCATCTTCGCGTCAGCTGACTGCGCGACGGAGATGGCAGCTGACTCACTCCGAGACCAGCTCCCCCTTGCCCCAAAGCACCTTCACATTCCAAGCCATGTCAGTATCGCCCTGCAGCATGACGCGCAGTTTATCGGCAGCAACCCGTCGAGACCCTTGCGACGCCGCCACAGTCAACTTAAACTGCGGATTATCGATCCAGCTCGGAAGTCCCGCGTGGCCCCCTGCGTTCCGGCCGGTCAGATTGCCTTTGATGGTCGTCGAGAAAGGCAAGGTTGTGGAAATGCGCTCGAGGTCGATGGATAGATGATCTGGGGCGAAGGCTTGGAGGGTGAAGTCGGTGCGGTATAGACCTCGGTCGCGAAGGGGCATTATCGTAAGGGACGTGCTCGCCTTTCGTACGACGTGGCGGTACTGAAGATCAGCGGACGCTTCCACGGTGATGGACCGTCGGCGTACCAAGACATGCACGGCGTTGCTATATGGGCTCTGTCCATCAGCTGCTTGCACGAAAGGCTGGCTGTGTATTGCTAACCGAACTGGCTATCCGCTCCAACGTCGATACTGTCGTCCGTGATGCGCCACCACTGCTGCCAGTGGTTGAGTCTTCGTGTACATGCAAGGCAATGTCATCCAAAGCTCGATCCTTATTCACCACATGCTGCGAAAGTAACACCCAGATCTCAGACTTCGGCTGCAACGACTTCGACGTAACGGCCAAACGGTATCGCAAGCTGGAGATCGGGCCAGTCTCTCCGTCCACAGGTTTACCCCATGACCTGCTGTCAGTGCGCGGGCGCGAAGCAGTAGGGCTGAACGTACCAATGTCGAGTCGCCGTCGTCGGCATCAACGCCGGATCCCAGTTCAGGTTGAGCGTTTCGAAGTCGGCACAAATTGCGTCCCATGTCCGAGTGAACAGTCCTTGGACTCAGCGTCATACTGAACCCATGTCGGTACGACTCACCCGAGCCGGTCATGCCCTGCCCATTGATATCCAGGCTGCCAAGCCGGTCTCCGAGATCGGCTTCTTCAGCATGTTGGCGCATGATACCGGGATCGTATACCCTAAGCAGGCGCTCGCCATTCGCATCCTCGTCGATATCTACCCGTCAGTCAACAGCACGCGCATGGGTCCGTCACGCACCCAGAACGGCATAAGCATGATATGGCACCAGCCCCTCTCCGCTGTTTTCTCGCGACCCCGTCCCTAGCGTGACGATAACATCCCCTTTGTCCCATGCATCTTTCACCCTCCGCCACTCCTTCTCCCGCTGAAAGCCATCGCGCAGACCTATCCGTTCCGGGATCCAGCCAGTCAAGGTGCGAACGTCCGGCGAGGGATTCGACCCCCTGAGGGAATACCCTCCGTGGGCTTTGAAGTAGCCCTTGAGCAGGAGGGGGATCCACGCGGGTCCTATTGGGGAGATGAGAGGGTCTTTGGGCGGTACTGCCGGCTGAGTCGTGGCATGAAGGGGTAGCCTGGTCGAGCGAGAGCGTGGAAGAAGCGAGTCGATGAGGACGCTTCTCCAGCAGCCGTTCAGGAGCAGCTTGACTACGTGCCGGCCGTTTTCGGACCGACTTGGTGTCCCCCCAGGGGCTGCCGGTAATATGGCGCTCTGCGCGAGCTGTGGTGAGCTGATTACGGACGAGGCGGGATAGATAGTCTGCTCACGCGGGTGCCGAAACGGCGGTTATGGTCCAGACAAGCCCCCAGTCCAGCAACGACCGAACAGTCCGCTCCTGGCCCCTGCCTCACTAGCCACCTCTCCTCGGTCAAGCCCTGTTTCCATGCAGCGTCATCCACGTCAGCCCACTCCGGATCCATCTCCTCCTGCTCCTTCGCCAGCTCCGGCTGGTTCTCGACCACCCGTGACCCCTTGAACGCTGAGCTAGAAGGCGCCGACCAAAGATCGAGCTTGATGCCGTTCATCAATCCGCCTCGCACCCTGATAGCCTCTTCTTCGGCCTCATCTCCCGCCCCGACTTTGCCTACATGGCCTCCGAGATCCTCTATCCGCTTCTTGACTTTCTCGGCGCGTTCGAGCACCAACCTCCATTTCTTCTTGATTGAATTGCGGGCGTCGTCAGAGAGGGTCTGAGTGGAGAGAATGAGCGAATACTGCTCCGCAGCGGATATGTAGAGCGGAAAAGCTTTGTGCAAGGTGGGCAGAGGGGATGCGAGCGGAGAGAGGGAGGAGAGGGATGCTTCGGTCTGGGTCGCTCTTGTCGCGAGGTCCTGTGGATGAGCCATGCGCGTAATCTGAATGTCCGTCTTTGGACGAGGACTCACCGTGGCCTTCTTCAGTCTGTCCTGGTATGCATTGCTGCTGGCCATACCTTGCTGGCCATACCTTGGCGCTGGTTGATGGGGGTGTTGTCAGCGAAGGTGAGACCCGGTTATTGATCAAATGGATCACCTCGCGTGGAGGCATGCAGGGAGCGGCTCGTGCGGCACAGACACCCCCGACCGGGGAAGCCCCGCACTTTGTTCGAGGTTTATCCGTGATGACATGTTTATCCGCGCAGGAACGCGGCCCGGCCGATTCCAGCCCCTTGGCCCGTGCCCTGCGTCGTCATCATCATGCGCGCGCGTAGGCGGCTGCTGCGACAGAACGAGTGAACCGCAATCTCAAAGTCTCGTACCACCCTTCCTCCACTCCACCACATCCTCAACCTTGCTTTGGCCGTGTATCGCTCACACTCTCCATATATACACATCGCTTATACTATTGCACACCTTGCCGCCAACACCGTCTGGATCGCATCGCCACTACGATGCCTCCCGTCCCATCCACATCGCCCGTCACAGGCAATCCCGTCCCCGAATACTACATCCACTCGTCCTCGCTCAACTTCCAAGACACGCACGGCCGATCGATCCTCCTGCGGGGGGTAAACCTCTCCGGCGGGGCGAAAGCACCACGCAACCAGCCATCGCACTCCGCACAGGGGTTCTGGGAAGAGGCCGAAGCGGGTCGCGGGGACTTTGTGAATCGCCCGCTGAACCTCGATGATGGATCGGCGGATGTGCACCTCGCAAGGTTACGGGCCTGGGGGTACAACTTTCTCCGGTATGTGTTTACGTGGGAGGCGCTGGAACATGAAGGGCCCGGCAAATACGATAAGGCGCACATGGACTATGTCGTGCGGGTTCTGAAGAAGTGCAAGGAGTGGGGGTTCAGGGTGTTCATGGACCCACATCAGGATGTGGTGAGTCACCGGAACCCGATCGCCGCCAAAGGATCGTCCTCCGAGCGCTCGTGTCCTGAGTGCTCAAGTCCAGTGGTCGCGTTTCTCAGGAGGTTCGGGCGCCCCACTCTGGACGCTATACGCTTGCGGTATCGACCCGCTGAACATCTCGCCCACATTCTCTGCCCTCCTGCACCACGAGTACCCTTCCCGCGAAAACCCAAAACCGCACGACTTCCCCGAGATGATTTGGGCGACAAATTACACCCGCCTCCTCTCACACACCGTCTGGACCCTCTTCTTCGCGGGCAAGGCGTTCGCGCCCAAATGCATCATCGACGGCATGAACATCCAGGACTGGCTCCAGGAAAAGTTTATCAATGCCGTATCAGTCCTCGCGGAGCGGATAGCGCAGGAAGGAGGGCTTCTGGATGAAGTTGTGATCGGGTGGGACAGCATGAACGAGCCAGGGGATGGACTGGTTGGGTACGAGGATCTCTCGGTGGTGCCGAAAGACCAACGGTTGAAGAAGGGCCCGACGCCGACGGCGTTCGACGGAATGAAGCTGGGCATGGGCCAAGCGGTTGAGGTGGACGTATGGGAGTTTACGCAGATGGGACCAAAGAACGGGGGGCGGGTGGTCTTGGACCCAAAGGGCGTCAAGCTGTGGCTGAAGCCCGAGGAGGAGGCGACGAGGGGAGGTGGCAAGTGGGGCTGGAAGCGAAGCGATGAGTGGAAGCTCGGCGCATGCAGTACGTCAGCCGCACTTGGCTCTGCGGGCACTAATTCCAGTCTGGGCGCAGCACGGTGTATGGGACCCGGCCACCTCGAAGCTCCTTCGACCCGACTACTTCCGCTTCAATCCCGCCGACCCCGCAACGGTCGCCAACATGACGACCGACTACTGGCGTCAGCACTGGCTGTCATACGCCTCGCAGATCAGGAAGTACCATCCCGAATCAATTCATTTCGTTCAACCGCCCGTGTTCGTCGTCCCGCCCGAGCTGCCCCAATCGTTCATCAAGAACCGGATGGCCACTGCGCCGCACTACTATGACGGCCTCACGCTCATGACCAAGCACTGGAACTGGTTCAACGCCGACGCGCTCGGCCTCCTGCGCCACAAGTACTGGACGATGTTGCAGGCGATCAAGATTGGCGAGCCGGCCATCCGGAATTGCATCCAGGGCCAGCTGGGCATCTTGAAGCAGGACACGAAGGATGTATACGGCGACTACCCTACGCTCATTGGGGAGATTGGGTGCCCATACGATATGGACGGCAAGAAGGCGTATGGGTACGTCGATGGGGGTAAAGGCGAGGGCGACTACTCGGCGCAGCAGAAGGCGTGGGACGCGTCGTTGAACGCTGCGGACGGGCCGAACTGCTTGAACTACACGGTGTGGACGTATGTGCCCGACAACTCGCACGAGTGGGGCGACTTGTGGTATGTGTAGGATATCTTTCCGAGTGCGTTGCGCTGACACGCAGGAACGGCGAGGACCTCTCGATCTGGAGTGCTGATGACGCGAAGAAGACGGAGCTCTACCTCGACTCGAGCAAAGGTCAATCCAGCGCAACGATTTCCACCTCAGAAGCCTCCCAGGTCGTCTCGAACGCGTCCTCTGCTGAGACGCTGGTTCCCGGATCGACGGCCTCTTTCACCCCGAAGGGGATTACCTCAGGCGACGGCGTTACTTCCAGCCTGATCCTCAACGGCTCACGCGCTGTTGGGGCCGTGGTGCGGCCGTATCCCATCGCCACAGTCGGTACGCCCCTCCGCCTCGATTTCGATATCGCCTCGACGACGTTCAAGCTGCAGATCACGGTCTCGTCCGCGGACAGAGTCCCCGAGGGCGTCTCGACCGAAATCTATCTCCCCTTCGTACACTACGCGGCGTCCCTTGAGCCGTACACCACCGGTCTCGCCACGTCCGAGTCGTCGCGCAACGCGTCAAAAGCGTCGTTGTTGGGCGGTTCCACACCCAAGAGCTCCAGGCCGCCTTCGCCGTCTTCCAAGAACGGTGCAGACTCGAGCTCGACGGCGCCGCTGCGGCTCGACGTGGATGTCACGGTCTCGCAGGGCTCGTTCGACATTGTGGGACAAAACCTGTACTGGAAGTACGACGTGCCCAAGACGGGCGAGCAGGTGTATACGATCGAAGTGAAGCGGCGCGGGGGCGCGATCAAGCGGGAGCTGGGATACGTCCAGAGCAGTGGTGGATGGGGCGAGGTGTGTCCTTCATGCGTGATTGCCTAGTTGCCTTGCCGTGGCTCGCTGTGAGTCGTACGCGAGGCGAGGGAGGAGTGTTGACGATGATAGATCTATGCGCTGGTGCGCAGGCTCGGGGTGGACATCATGGCTTGAGGACCCCGTATAATAGAGCTCTATGAGGGACTGTGGCAGCTCAAGGCGTCACTCCTGAGCATAGGGCTTGGGCAAGGATCAGGGCGATGACGCATGATGTATACCCGGACGAAAGAAGCTTCATTGTAAATCTCATGCATGGTGGTCTCGGTCGCTATCGAAACAGTGCATTCGGGACGGGCGGGGTGATTTTCCACAGCGGAGCTTCTGTTCATACATGGCCTAGTGCCCCTCGGCATCCGACTCTTCGATCTGCGGGGTCAGCTCAACGGCGATCAACGGCGACCCGCGCCGAACTCACGTCGCTCTCGTTCGCGGCCTTGACCCTGTTCCCCTCCTTCTCCTTTCGCCCGCCGCCGCCGACCCGACGCGCCGGGTTGTCCGGGAAGAGCTTGTCCGCGTTGCTGACGTCCTTCTTCTCCGCCTTGAAGCCGTTCTCGTCGCCGATGGCCGATCTGTCGTCAGTTCCGCCCCTGCCTCACTCGAGACCTCGCGCTGTCCTGCCTCGAGGCAGCTTATAGCCGAAGTCTTTGGACCCCAATCTGATCGAAAGTCCGACGGGCGCCACTCACCGAGCCCAGAACAACAACGCCTGCAGCGCATACGGCTCCTCCGTCTCGGACGTGACGATCGGTGAGACCCATCCGTGTTCCCTGGCGTCGTCGAACTTGCCGTACACCCATCGCTTCCAGTCGGTCAGGACCCAGTACTTGCAGTTGAGGCGCTTGGCGGCGCCCCACGTGCGGGACCAGTACCAGGACGCCTTGGACTTGGTGTTGTAGTGGTATTGACCCTGGTGTAAGTTATGCGGACACCGGGCTGTCCAGGAGGGGCCGGACTGCTCGCGTAACGGCGATGTTCTGCGAGTGGGGAGAAGGGACGCGGCTCACGCTGACGGCATACTCGTCCCAGTCCAGCTGCGTGAATGCGCTCGAGTTGATCGTGCGCACGACGAGCTTGATGTCGTCGGAGCCTTGTTGCATGAGGTAGAACTCGCCCGAGCCTGCGGTGAGCGCTCGTTCGGTGGCGCCGGCGCCCTGTGCGCGCGCACTCACCAAGCGGCGACTTGCTGAACTTCCAGTACCACGCCTTTGTCTTGCCCGCGTCCGGCTGCTGGGTCACCTCGAGCTCTTCTCCGCCGTCAGACTCGTATCCCGCGCGGTCGAGCCCCTGCGCGCCGCCCGGGCCGAGCTGGAGATCCGCCTCGTCCGCATCCAGCGCGGTCAGGACGGATGAGATCGCCGGGAGGGGCAGCGACGACAGCGCTGCCATTAGCGCAATACCTCGTCTCCATGCGTGTTGCGCAGGTTGCGCATGCAGTGGACCCTCATTGAGCAGTGCCAGCGAGGACACTGTTCGGACGCAGTCGGACCCCACGACTCACCCTTTTGCAAATCGGCCGGCGACTTGATCGGGTTCGGGATGCTGTTGATGGCCTGGACGAACTTCGGGTACTTGTGAGCCGGGTGCGTGGGGATCGGCTCCTGCGGCAGCGTCTTGAGGACTGGGCAATGAGCTCTGGCCCGCGTCCATCTATGAACGGTGGACGGATATCGGTGGAAGACGTACAGTCCTTGACTTGGGCGCCGAAGCCGTCGATCAGCTGGACAGACTTGAGTGTCCCCTCGGGCCACTCGGCGCGGGGCCCAGTTCCACCGGTGCCGGGCGGGTACGCCTCGCGCAGGCTCGGCAGGGGCTTGCTGAGGTACTTGACGATATTGAGGGGTGGCTGTGGCATGTCGTCGATCGAATACGGAGTTGAGAAGGTCGGAAGGATGGCCGATGGCACGTTTATATGCAGAAGCTGTGGCGGTGGACCGGACGAGATGACGAGCCGGGGGGGCATGGGTGGGTGGTCGAGTGAGCACCGGTGCCCGCCCGTGGGGGATCGACGCCCAAAGTGACGTGTTTAACCGAGCCCGTCCGGCTAAATCCGATGTGCCCCGACGACGTTTCGAGCATCTGGAAACAGAGTGTCCGACCTCTCCGAGAGGTGTCATTGGGCGGTGGAGGGTTGATGAGGTGTACGACGATCTGTGGGACTTTGAAAGACCAGCTCCGGGATGTCGGTGTGACCTAGGTTCAAGTGCGGTTGCGAAGAACGGGGACGTGACGGACGACCACAGGTCGATCGATGATGCTGAGTGGCAAATATCTAATCCGCAGTGGCAAATGGACATGCCATTGTCAACCCCGCGACCGCTAGACGGAACTCTCAAGCATGTCCCCACCTCCCTTTGCAGCCACATACGGATCGATACACAGGTCGAGGGGAACCCGATTTCGATGCAATGCTCTTTACGTTGTCCATGTCGCCCTTGCTCCCAAGGTGTGCCAGGCCGCCACCTACTCGGCTGCAGCTCCCTCCGCCGCCTTCCGTTTCGCCCTAGCCCTCAAGTACGCCTACTTCTCCGCCTCAGTCATATCTTCGACCCGCTTTTTACTCTTCGATTCGTCCTTGTTGACTCGATCGTCGCTCTTGGCCGGCGCCTGACGCGCCGCTTTCGCACGGAGGTACCTCTCCCGCTGTTCGGGCGTGAGATCGTCTAGCGTCTTCGGTCTCGTAGAGGCGAGCGACGTTGGCTTGATCTCTGTCTCGGCCGGCCCTGCAGATCTGGCCGCATCCAGCTTGGCTCCCATCTCGGGCGGTATCACATCCTTACTCCGATGCCGAGGCCAGTTCCTGTCGCTCGACCTTGCGTCTCGGGACGGAGCCTCGCTGGGTCGCACTGAGGATGCCGATCGGTGTGCAGCGGACGCTTCTCGCGAAGGAGTAGGTCCAGGAGCAGGCGCTAACGTTGTGGGGCGAGGAGCGCGCTGTTGGTGCTGAGCTTGAATGTGCGTGTACAAGAAGAACGCCATGAGGAGGAGCGCCAACTGCTCGTTGACTGCTGGTTAGACGTGCTGTGCCGAATGATCTCCAAAGCTCATCGGTGCGCACCCATGTAGATCAGCGAGCATAGCATTCCCTGGGCCACAAAGTTTGCGCGCCGTCTCCGCGTCAGCATTCAATCTCTTGAGCCGCAGTGCCGAGGACTCACAGCTGAGGGTCGGCCTGCGGCGGCGCAGCAGGTATCGGGGGCAAGGACGACGACCCAGAGGCAGACTGCCCTTTAGCCTCCCCCAGCTTTGCCTTCGCCTTGGCACGTTCCTTCTCCTTCTCGGCTTCAGCTGCAGCTTTCATCTCCGACTCCTCTTTCTCCCTCTGCGCCTCATTCGCCTTGAGCTTCTCCCTCTCTTTCAGCTTCTCCACCTCGGCCCGGTCCTTAGACCTCGCCTGGTCCGAGCTGCTTCCTTCGGAGGATGCTCGCCCTTTCGAGCCACTCGACTCCGCTGTGACAGTCCGCCCGTCGCGGTTGGTCCTGCTCTCCCCGTCTTCCCGTTTTACCGATCTCGTTTTCTCCTTGCTGCTCGAAGACAATTCTTCATGTGCTGGGATGTTGTCGACCCTCTCATCATGTATCTTCTCCCTCTTGTCCTTGTCTGAACCATCATCCTTGTCTTTCTTCTTCTTCTTCTCATTACCATCCTCCTCGCTCAACCTCGACTTCTCCTCCTTGCCCATAGTCTTGCGATCCCCCTTGCTCTTCGTCCCTCTTGACCCATCCGCCTCACTCTCGCCCTTCTCATCCATCGTCGTTGTCTTCACTAACTTCTTGTCCTCATCCTCAACCGCATCCTCCGGCTTCTTTGGCACCGGTGGCGGCACCATGATGTGATCCGCATTCTTCGGTATGTTGTCCCACCAGAGCGTATGTCTAGGGTGATACGGCTTCGGATGCAGTCCGTGCGGGAACGGGACGAGGTGAGGCTTGTATCCCCGCATCGTCATAAAGTAATTATGGTGGATGTTCTTCTTTTGTCGAGGCTTCTTCTTCGACTTCTTGAGGGCGGACTTGAGTGGGCGGTAGTCGCCTGCCATGAGCGCGTCGTCTTCGCCTGACGAGGCGCCGGACGTGTCTGAGGCACCTCTGGTCCCGGGATCTTGGTGAACTGACGGCGGACCTAAGGCCGAACCTCGGGGCGAATCAGCTTGCATGGACAAAGTTGACGAGGTGGCTGAGGAAGAGGCCCTCAGCGCGGACTTCCTGGGAGAACTGTCTGATGTCGCGGCGGGTACGGCGGTCGGTTGCATGCCTGTCGGCTCTCCCAGTTTCGCTCTGGATGCGGTGCCAGTGCCGGTCACACTGTGGTGAGCGTCGCCTCGGACAGGTCGGGTGAGCACACATACTCTGTGGACACTGTAGGTACACGACCGCCCTGTTCCCGTCTCTTCATCCAGCGAGCTAACTCTGATCGACTAAGGCCCTCTGGCGGCTTCGTTTCGGCAGACAGCATGCCGGGAGAAGTTGTTCTGTCGGAGGATAGCGCAGTCCGGGCATCACGGACCTTCCCCCCGCCCCTTGATTTTGCTTTCC
This sequence comes from Papiliotrema terrestris, assembly GCA_019857685.1. NCBI lineage: Eukaryota > Fungi > Basidiomycota > Tremellomycetes > Tremellales > Rhynchogastremaceae > Papiliotrema > Papiliotrema terrestris. The sequence continues at coordinate 29,954 of JAHXHD010001308.1, read as the reverse complement.
CCTTGGCTTCTTCGCCGTCAGGTTCGTCACCTTTCACGGGACTGCTTGCCACAGCCTCTTTGGGAACGGCAGCGAGCTTCATCTTTTCCTCCCGCCCCCTAGTCCTGGTCTTCTTTTCGCTCGTCATATACTTCTCCGCTCCGGCCTTCTCCAGCTCGTTCGCTTTCAATTTTGCCCCCAATCTCGCTTTCTCGTCCTCAGTCACCTCCGTACCCGATGCGCTCTTGCCCTTGTCTTTCTCCTTCTCCGCCGCCATCCTCGCTTTCTGCTTCGCTCGGATCTGCTCCTTCTCCTCTGACGTCAAGCCTTCACCAGCTTCTCTCGCTTTCTCAGCGGCGTCCAGCCCTGCCTTTTGCTTTGCCTTCAACTTCACCTTCTCCTCCGCGGACATCGCGGACTCGTCTCCCGGTTCTTTCTTCCGATGGTCCCGATCGGGAGCCGCTCGCTCCTTCTCCCTTTCCCTATCCCGGGCCTCCTGGTTGCGCTCCTCTCCATCACCTCCAGCCAGATCCGCCATCTTCGCTCGCTGCTTCTCCTTTGGTTTAGCTTTCTCCTCCTCTGTCATTCCTCTCCGAGAGTCTGCGCTCCGACTATCAGCTTTAGTCTCCCTTGCTCTCTCGCTTTCAGTCGGCGGTACGTCGCGGCGCGAGTGATTCGCGGTCGGTAGAGGGGACTGTGAAGCAGAAGCCCGTATCTGCCAAGGCGGCCAGAACAGATCCCACGACTCTTTCAGCCTGTTCCGCAACTCGGGCGGTATGAGCATGACCGCCAGATTGAGCATCATTGCGATCAACGCGAGAGTCATCGGCGAGGGAAGATATTGCTCCACCAGTCCCCGAAGGTGTCCAAGCCAGTTCGATACATGCATAGCCGGATCGGCAAGCACCGCGGATGTAGACGATGTTGAGGGCGGCGCAGCGTTAGTAGTAGCGTTGTCCGGAGGCACTGCCGGCGCGGCATGCGGCTGTGGAGAGGAAGAAGAGGCCGACCAGAAGTCGGGCGGAGTCTGCATTGCTGATCTTAGCGCGTCTCGACAACCTCATCCAGCTGCTCGCTGTTCGATGGGGCCCATTCGAGTTATGAGAGCACGCACCCAAGCCCACGACGACTGTGGCAGCGACAGCTTGCTCGAGCGGGCCGAAGATCCTAACAAGTCAGCCGCGCCCCGATGCTACGGGGTGAGCTTACTGAGTATGTCTCCCATCGAGCCAGTCTTTCAGCGAGTCGGCGAGCTTGGCCTGGTAGTGCGGCACGAGCCTCAACGGCTGCAGAAAGATGGGCAGACCGATTTCGGGGAAGGGCGGGAAGGGAAACGGGGGGAAAAGAGATGTCATCGTCAACTCAGCAAAGATGTCGTTCCGAAGACAAGACCTTGGGTCCCAAACAGCCCTTCTGGTGTCGGCATCAGCGACGTGCCAAACTGGCCGGGTGAAAGGAGGTCTCGCGACAAAGGAGGCCTGTCTCGTAAATAGCATGCATTCGGGTCACATACAAGTCCGGATATCAAGAGAGAATGAATAAAGCACAGGTTTCGTCTCGTGTTCTTCTAGGAAAGTCGCATCGGCATACCCTCAGAGAAGCATCGGAGAGCTCGCAGGATGGGGCGTAAAGTAGTGGAAACAACGTGTATAGCGAGGCGATCTGGGAAGGGTCGTGTCGTCAAAAACCGTGGGCAGAAGGAGCTGGACATCAGCTATATCGCACATGAATCTGGTCACTCACGAGAACAAAGTGGCGTGGTACGATTTACAGGTCGCGGGGGATGCCCTTGGTCGAGCTACCGGAGACATCCCGCAGTGCCGTGAAGCTTTGAGCGAGAGATGCCGGCTTGCCCCTGCCAGTCAGCTTGACTTCCCGCGGAAGCGGAATGCAACACGTACTTGCCGAAATGCTTTTGCTTCGCACCGGCAAGTTTGGCTGTGCAAGGTGATTGCATTTGGTCGGTAGGGGAGATGGTTGGTTTGCTGCAGGTCAGCGGCTTTACTGGGACAGGGCAGGGGCCGGAGCGAACGCGAGGCCCATTTGAGGAACAAGGAGGGAGGATGTAGAGCAGGACTCACTTTGCTTTGGCCATCTTCTTGGCGAGAAGGGCCTTTTGGCCGAGACCTGCTGTCGCGTCGGCGGGGAGGAAGGGGTTGGTTGACTGGCCTGGAACTACGGGGTTGGCTGGCTGTCAGCGCTGACTTGAAGGCAGGGTGATACCGCTGCTCTCCGTCACATGGGTCGGCCTCCAGGCCGCTGACTCAGCGGTGGTTGATGGCGGCTCCTTTGATAACGAGAAGACAATGAGCGACTCACGGTTCACCGCTCCGAGTGGCTTGGCCTGAGGAAGAACCTTTGCCTTGTGCTTCGGATCGTGCATCGGCGTGATCTTCGGGGAGGCCGCTGATGCCTTGATGGACCTGGATGGCGTGGAAGCCGCGGAAGACGAAGCGGGCGAGGACGGCATGGTGATGACCTGTGGGGGTTGAGTGAGACGCTGGGGTGATTGCGATTGATTGGCAAGGGATGAAGCGCTGAGCTGCCTAGCGGTTGATGTGACTGTTGTACGTGTTGTGATGACTGAGAGCAAGGTGTTAGCAGTCGGTGGCGTCAACGAACAGAGTCGAGTTGGGATCTAATGTCTGATGACGGGGGTTGAGTGAGAATGCTGGAAGAAAACGACATGGTCCGTCGGACGGGCATCTCGGATGGCTTGTTGTCAGAAATCAGTCGCCACCTCCAGTTCCGAAAGCAAGCGGTGATCGCCGATCATGCGGACGTCATAGCCAGTCCAGTCATCTGCGGATAATTGTCCTCGACACTGTGCTACTCGTCCATCGCCCTGGTTCTGGCGTCCAGGTCAATATAGCCAGCGATCCAATCACCAAGACAGTGGAGCCATAATGTCGACGGCTCGGCATATCCCTTACCTCCCCTTCCACAAGGATATCATCCGGGAGATATGTCGGCCACAACGGGACGACCTCCTCATCCTGGCCAAGGGGCTCGGTATGCGGAGGGTGAGCTTGGCCCTCTCTGAGCCGCAGAATGAAGCTCACGGAAGATCGTCTGTGCCCTACTCAAGACGTATGATAGGAAAGAGGACCTCGTCCTGGTGGTGTGTAGAGCAAAAGGGCATAAGTGATCGGGCCTGGGCTAAAGTACAGGTCAACGCAACGCCAGCTGACGAAGCGGGTATCGGAGACGAGCTGGGTATCATGGGAGTTCGAAGTCCAGGCTTTCGGGTCTTGACACATGAACTGTCCGTCGATAAGCGGTCAGTTCAGCCATCACGCCTTCCTCGTCATCCCGGAGCTGATGTACAGGGAGGAGCTGTATCGCAAAGGCGGATTGTTCTCGGTCACCAGCAAGATTCTCGTTCACGACTTTTTGCGTAGGTGTCCGTCTATCGGTGGAGTCAGGTGGGGCGCTGAGTGATAGGCGGAACAGTACCGGCCAAGCTCATCACCGGACTAGTCATCCTTCATGCCGAGAAGTATGTGAATGATGCAGCCATGAAGCATCAAGCTCACGACCAGGATCTCGCATGCAAGCAATGAAGAATGGTGTGTACGTCTGTATCGTCGGGAAAACCAAGTGAGCTTGTCCTTTTCCGAATGTCGCCGCAGCTGACGGTCAGAGCGGGTTCTGTAAAGCGTTCAGCGACGAGCCAGAAATGTTCGCCCACGGCCTATCGCCCATGAAGGATATGTTGGTGAATCTTAATATGACGAGCGTGATGATCTGGCCCAGGTGAGCTGATCCCACTTTTTCCTGTGGTGGAGCTGATGAGCAGGTTCAACGAACGAGTAAAGACGGTGCTCGCGACACGGACCGCCGAGGTCGTAGAGATGTACCAGCCCATGACGGATCTGATGCGTCAATGCCAGGACTCAATCACCGAGTGCATGGAGGCGATGTTGGTTGAGCTCAAACGGGACCATTCGTTGGTGAATGACCTGCTGCGTTGTCCATCTCAGGCAGGCATTGACGACAGAACCTGGACTTAGAAGACCTGAATGTCCGAAACGCCCAATTCAAAAGCTTCGACACGATGGTCCGCATGAGGCTCAAGCCGGTCTGGCATCGCGTAGGCGCGAAGACGCGCATCCACGTTGCTGCTCTGACCGAGCTGCGTAATCTGCATACGTGAGCCGTACGGGTTACATTCCCGCCTTAGACAGCTGACTGGCAGATGGCTTCTCGAGTATGACTCAGCTACATTCGCATCATACATCAACGGCCTTCATCGACAATTCTTCCAGGCCCAGAAGATCCAATTTGGCCCGGGCAAACATCTTCATGACTGGTTCAATGCCAAAGCGGCCTCGAGGCTAGTCGAGGCATCTCAAGCTCGGGTTGCTAGGCGCAAAGCGGTCATGGATAACTCGCCTGATCCCGAGTCGCCGCGCCCAGAGGACGCCAGCGAGGCGAGCAACGGGGAAGCAAGTGCCAATCAATTCGAGGAAGACGAGGAGGCCATGCGGGATATGCAGGTGGGAGACGAAGACGATGATGAGATCATGGAGGTCTTCGCTACGCAGGGCCAGGTGGCCCCAACACAGGCGGACCGGAGCGCCGATGGTATGACCATGATTGACGACGGGGAGGGAGGCGAGGATGACGAGCCGTTGATGGATATCGGGGCAGCGCCGGCTCCGCCCGTGTTCGAGCCGATGCAGTTCGACATGGACGCGTATTTGACCAAGATGGTCGAGAGGCGGATGAAGAAAGGGCATGAGGCCGTCTTGGAGGAACAGCCGAAGTGGAGCTTGCTTGCGAAGGTGCTGAAAGAGATCGAGGACACGATAGCCCGTGTGAGCGAGTCGCATGCTGGTGAGAGCTTGGCACGAGTGACACGGAGGTGGCTGACGGTAGACGAGCCTGGCACGAACATCGTTCTGGTCATGTGTGCCTCGGACCGGACGTGCTTGCAGCTCCGGACATACCTCACCAGCATGGTCAAAACGGATCCGCCGTTCGGGCCACAAGCGGGGAGAAAGATGATGGAGACGATGTTCTTGAGCAATTGGCAACATGAGCGGCATAGTCTGGAATTCGCCGGCAGAGGCACGAGGATGACCGGTATAGGCGGGGATGAAGTCAAGGCAAAGGACGACATGCAGGCGGCGAAGAGGCAACGGGAGCAAGACAGTGGCAAGTATAGGGGGTACTGGAAGAGCAGGGGCCAACCGAGCTACAAGAGAAGGCGGATGCGGGCGGGAGCGGCCATGTCGGGGAGGCAGAGCGCGGCTAGTATGGCGCTGTGAGTGGACTGATGGTCGTTTGGCGTCGCTGACGTACAGGGAGGAGCGGGAGGCGATCATGACGGCCCAATCTGCTTTCACGGGCGGTCAGAATGGCAGCGACGAGACGGGAAACCTGTCAACGGGAAGGAATGGGCCAGAGTCGGCAGGGTGAGTTGTTAAGCAATACCAGCGATCATGCCTTGACACCTAGACCGTCATCTGGCGTTATACTGAACGGGACACAACAGGCGCCAGCCGATCCGAATTCTACCACTAACGCTGGCTCTGGACCTGGCGCCGGGGCTGGAAGGGCCCCCTCTCCCGGGCTTGGCAAAGACCTTGAAGCATCGTTGAATCAGTCACAAGGCATTATCGACGATGAAGCGGATATTGAAGACGCCCAGTTGGACGCATCTAGACAGCCCTTCGCGTCGCTGTACGCCGAGGATTACGACACGACAGAGTACGGCCTGTTACCTCCCGAAAACGCCGTGATCATTCGACCATACGGGGGCGAGGACGACGATATCCTGCTGCAGGAACTCCGGCCACGGTTCGTGGTCATGTACGAGCCGAATCTGCCGTTCATCCGCCGATTGGAGGTGTACAAGAACTGCAACCCCGGCCTGGCGTTGAGGGTGTACCAGATGACGTACACGAACAGCTTCGAAGAGGACCGTTTCTTGGCGAGCATGCAGCGAGAGGCGGAGGCGTTCAAGAAGCTCATCGAGGATCGCTCTGTGAGTGGATCAACATGTATCATCGCTGAAGTGAGGCTAATGGCAGGGCATGGTCATTCCGATCTACAACAACAACCCCCGTGCCCCGATGCGGGATCACGTACAGCGGTCAAAGACCACTTATTCGTCGAGAAACGCGGGAGGAGCGGAAGACGCCGAGCCGTCCAAGGTGCGCAGAACAGTGTTGCTGCAAGTCAGGCAGGATGGGAGAGCTGATGGAAGATCTTGGTGGATATCCGAGAAATGGGCGCGATCTTACCGTCGCTCATCGACGATGCGGGCATCAAGGTCGTCCCACTCACGCTTACCATCGGAGACTACATCTTGTCGCCCAAGATGTGCGTGGAGCGAAAGGCTTTGCCGGATCTGGAGTCGAGTTTGGCCAACGGGCGATTGTGAGTCGCCGGCGAAAGCTGTGGGAATCCAAGCTGACGCCAGGCATTCGCAGTGCGAGGCGATGTCGGCGCACTATGAGGTCTGCATCTTGCTCATCGAGTTTGAGGAGGACAAGTTTGGCCTGCGAGTGGGTATTGTGGCAGGGCACATGTGCCAAGCTGACGCATCAGACCAAAGAGGACGCACGACGCGAATCAGGTGGTAAAGCCGGCGGCGACGACGACTGGCGCGACACATTCTACCTCCAAGCCAAGGTCGCTCTTCTCGCGCTGACCTTCCCCAAACTACGAATCATCTGGTCTTCTTCGCCCCACGAGTCCGTCAAGATCCTGTCGGACCTGAAGCTGAACAACGACGAGCCGGAAGAGCTCCAAGCCATGTCGAAGGGCCAGACGGATGTGCCCACCTTGCGCGACTCGGTGGAGAACCCGGCGGCGGTTGAGATGCTCCGCGCGATACCGGGGATCAGCGCACACAACCTCCGGCTGATGATGAGCAAGGTCGAAAGTATACGGGAGCTGGTGGGCATGAGCAAGAAGGAGATGAAGGCTGTGATTGGGAACATGGCGGGCGAGAAGGTATGGAGGTTCGTAAACCTGGATAGTCGGTTTGGGGGCATGTACGATGAGGACGGGGACGAGGCGGCTTTGCGGCGAGTCGGGGCGCTGCCGAGGGACGCGGAGTGAAGGCGAGCTTACTGCGTGAAGGTGAGGCTCAGCGGCCTACGGCAGGGGGAGCAGGGAAAGGGCCCCCAACGCCCCCTAGCTTCGGAAGCGGGGCTTGGGGGAGACGGAAGCATTTGCGAGACCCATGCTATGTTGTACCGTTAGCCATGCATTGCATATACACATGTTCACAGGAGACTCTCAGACCTTGGACGCCGACGGTATCTTGTGCTGCGAGCCCAAGATCATCATGGCCCTGTGCGCCTCTCCCGACTCTATGTCCCCCCTGACGCGCTGTCCGATCTACTTTGGCACACAGCTCGGGGTCCTGCTTCAGCGCCACCGGGGCGGTGTTGAACTCGTGGGGCGTTGCCTCATCCGAGTCGAGGAGGGTGATGAAACACTGGGGAGGCGTCTTGCCGATGGCATGGCCCGTTCGGACCTGGATGAGCTCGATGGGTCCGGACAAACGTAGCTCATCTTGGCGACCGCGGTGTAGCCGGATGACCAACGGTCCAGGTTGCACGAGTAATGTGATCTCGGGCGCGCGGGGCTGGACATGCGGGACACGGTATCCACCACGTTCGGGCGTACTCTGCCTGGCAGGGAAAGGGCGGACACATTGGCGAGATTAGGCTGCGCAGACGGGACTCGTCTGCTGAGGTGAAGGACGAGAAGCGCTCCACATAGTGCTCTGTAGTGGCTCTCCATCTGAACGGCATGCTTGTCCTGCGCTGCGGGTGTCCTTACAGTGCGCCAGCAACGTTTCACTCCACGAACCACGTCTCACCGATAAGGGCGAAGACGTACCAGGTGAGATCGCGTGGCACATGAACAATGATCGCGCACAGAAGGGTGAAACACGGTCAAACGGCCTGCCACGTTCATGTTTGCGGTGGAACTCTCGACTGGGTCCGCGAGACATACTCAACCATGCGAATCAGCTGCTCTTGTATGACACTCGCACGCTCGTTGAAGCGAGTATGTCACAGAATCCGTCATGTCTCGAATGTTGCGAGACGGTGTCAACGAGCGCTGTCGCCACGGCCAGCAACGTTCATAAGCCGGCACGCTCATATAAGAGGGGCGAGCAGTCGGTGAATCGGGTAATAATGGTAGGCGGGTTTTGGTGTAATGAAAAGCCATGTAAACCTTGTTTGCCCCATCCGGCGCGCGCGCCCAAGTCTCCGTCGTCGGTAAGGCAGGGTCTGAAACCTGGTGCAATCGAGATACCAGTATCGTCGTGCTTCCTTCGCGCCCTGAACTTGCTGCACCTACCGGAGCAACGGACGCGCCGTTTCCCGCTCGAGTTTGCCCGAGGCGAGAGAACGGTGTTGCATCACCAGGAATCATTAGCCTTTTTCTCTCGTATGGATTTTACGACCGTGCCGCCCTGGGCGACCGGGACAGAGCCTGGAATTGGAGCTTAGCAAGCGGGAGTCACCACAGCTGAGGTGGGGGGGAGCAGTCTCGTCGACAAGATCTCGCACAACCGTTGCAGACTGTTCCTTGTTGCGGCTCATCCCTTCATCATCATCGTCGTCGCCCTTGTCTCAAAGCTCACCGACCTGCTGTCATTCAAGCACATAAGTCTCGTCATTCCTCGGACGCCGCGTCCGCCAAATTACTGCCAAAAGGCGATATACCCCGCGTGACGGCACCACGCCTCTCGACCCGCCATTCGTCCCTCCCCACCGATACGGACTCTCCCCTGTACGACGGCGGTGCCGATCAGCTGTCTCACCTGTGCAGACTCTCAGGGCGACGAGGGCCGCTCGTCTGTTAGACTTCCGAGTACGAAGCGTCCCTCAGATCCGATTTGGCGTCGTCCTTCGCCGCCATCCCTGTGGACCCGCTGGAATAGGGCTTGACTGGCAGGCGTTGCTGCCGCTGCGTTGGGTGCCTGTCAGAATTGCAGCAGCGGTCAGTAACCGCCTTCGTGACAACCTCGACCTTCATCATCACATCGCATCATCGTTGCTTCTGGTCGCCGTCGACGTTTGCGGTCTTGTGCCTGTCATCGTTTCCCGCAGCGGTACCGACGATTGCGCGGTGCGGTTCGGCTTCCGAAAGGGTTATTCCGACCGGGTTCGAGACGCCCTCGACACGTCTCATCGGGCCAGGGACGAGACATCGCGCATCATCTTCGGCCAAAGGACCGGAGCAGAGGACCTGTGATTAATTGATTGATCGATTAATCGTCGTCGCCTGACCTATCAGCGGCCCGCCGTCTTCAATCTCGAGGCCAGGCTCACGGCTGGCGGTCGATTCACCACCCTCGGACAGCACAACAAGGGTCGCTCCGAGATCGTCATCCGGGTCGCTCATCATTCGCGGTGGCTGTCGCCCAACTGGCGAGGTAGCAGTTTCTTGAAAACGGTGGGCATCCCGGACGGGATCCCTCGCGGAGAGCCAAAGGAGGGGGAAGGGGGGTTTTATTCGGAGAAGGAGAGGGTGATTGAGTTTCAGAGTGAGTCTAGTCTGCATTCCCCGTCGTCTATTTTCACCCTCGCATCACCATCATCATCGACAAGCAACCGGATTTCATTACAACCCGTTCGCCCCGGCGAATGGAATCATTCAATCTCCTCGTCCGACTCTCTCATCACCTCATGATCTTGACAGATCCCTCTCATGCCGTCTCACACACATCCCGTCAACCTCTCCTCCATCGCCGTCTCATCCGCCCAATGACAAGAATGCTGAATCCACGCAGCCATATAGCCGAGTCCTCAATATCCCTCCTCGACATTGTCATCTCAGCCAGGCTGCGCCTCATTTCGGATCAATCTCGATCACTCTCAAACCAGTTTTCACGCCTCGATCGGGCCTGCTAGCCCCTGGCTCAAGCAGGGGAATCGCACTCGGTTCGGTAACCCCCAGGTTCGGGCTGTTCGCGGCCCGTAGCCTGCCAACCTTGCGAGTCGACCCCCACACCTCACCATGTCTTCCGCCTCTTCTTCACGCGCCGGCTCGTCGTCTAGATACGCCGTATCGTGCACGGCCTCGACCGTCGGATACGTCCTCACTCTGTGCCTGCCCTACGCGTCCGCCTCTCCCTTACCATCCGCGTCTGGCTCCACCGACACCTCCGCCTTCTCCGGCGCGATCATTCCAGAAGGAACGGGGCACGGGCACAGCGCACCCACCTGGACCCATGCGCTCGCGGGATCCAACTCCAGTGTGATGCAGGGCCTGTCGGCCCTCGGCCACTTTGCCGTTAGCATCATACCGCGCAATCTTGATGCAATATCAACCTCTTCACTATCGACACTACGCCCTTCGTTCGGGCTGGCCCGCCTGGACGCGGAGGGCCTGTATCGGCTTCCTCCAACGTACGTCACGCTCGTACAGAAATTCAATCCGGGCTTCATCGTTCTATCGTATGCCATCGCATTCGTCGGGTCGCTATGCACGCTCGAGCTGCTCATACGGCGGACGACAAACGCAGGATGGCGGAACCAGCTTCTCCTCGCCTCGGCGGGCTTCACCTTTGGCGCAGTATCGACCTTCGCCATGCACTTCATCTTCAACAACTCGTTGTCGCTCCACCACCCCATGCAGGACCGAAAGTCGTACCCCTCGCTCCGGCTCGCGTACGACCCGGGATTCACAGTCCTCAGTCTTATAGTCAGCTGTCTGGCTATGACAATCGCGTTCTTCGTCATGGGCACGAGCTTTCACGATTGGTGGTGCGTGCCGGGGAGTCGGAGCCGGAGACAGCGACGGCGGAGCAGCGCGTTCTCGGACATTCAGAAACAGGGAGACGATTATGGCAGGTGGAAGGATGCGCATAAGAAGGTGCTGCGGCGAGGCACCGTTGGCATGGGCGCATTGCTAAATCGAGCCGGAAGCGCAGCGAAGTGGTCGATGATGGATTCTGGGTTGGAAAAGCACGATCCCGGCAACTGGAACGGTAGCGCTGTCAAGTCGAAGAAAGGCTCCAAATACGACATGACGGATCCGATCCGGAACGACAGCAAGCTGGAAGAGCTCGATTTCAGGCTGGGTCGCTCTGCCGTTCAACGGGAACTTGCGAAGCGGTCCGAGCCCAACTCGCCCGCGACACCTCGTATGCCAACGCCCATTACATCCGGCGGTCAACGCGCAAGCATACATTCGATCCGGCCCATGCCTAGCGACGCGTCTCTGCCATCGGAACCGCCCAAGGCGTTCTACCCACCCATCAGACGAGGTTCCGTCCCGGAAGCGGTCTTCACACCTGGATTCAACTTCCCCGGCCGCGATACCGACTCGGCATCATCCACCACGCACCTGCTCGCTGTTTCGCCGCTGGACAGCGTGCGCACGCTAGACCGCTCGCCCCTTGGATGGCCGGAAGATGAGTCGCCCATTCCGGATATGTCGAAACGAAGAGCATCGCTTCCTGCTGTCGTACTTCCCTCACGAGCTGACTTGGCATCTCGCCAGGGTCAGGCAAACACCCTTAGCCGGATACAGTCTCTCCCTGAAGCCGACCCCGAGATGGGTCTCTCGCGCCCGCCGTCGTCGGACGATCACACTGAATCGCCAAAGAGCTCGGACGAGGTGAAGTTCGGCGAGCGGACCGTCACGCGCGATACCAGCGGCGGGAACAAGCATGTTGAGTTCAAGGGCAAGCCTGTGTTTACGAAGATTGAGAAGTTTCTCGGATTTGATGTCGTCACGCGGGACGAGATCATCAAGATCTTTATCACAGGCACGATCGCGGGACTGGGCGTCGCAGCTATGCGTGAGTGATGAAGTGGCACGATAGGGGCGCTGACGATAGACTACATTGGACAACTGTCGATCACCGGCCTGCCGTATATTGCGTACAAGGCGCCTTATGTCGTCGGCTCGGTCGTCATTGCCTCGGGGGCTGTCGTCATCGCGCTGTATATCATGTTCATCATGCTCCGACCGAAGCTCAAGCACACGTGGATCTCCAAGATCGCCGTTGCTTTGATCCTCGCCGTTGCTGTCTGCGCCATGCACTTCTGCGGTGAGTGCGGATAGGCGAGAGATCTCGGACACAACGCTGACGGCAGGCATGATGGGCACAATATACGCATGGCCAGCCGGTCAAGGCATCGTACCCGGCGCCGTGTTAGTCGGGACCAACAAAGCCATCACAGGTATCGTCGCCGCGCTCGCCTTTCTCGCCTGCATTGCCTGCTGCGTCTTCTTCACCCTGCACTCGCTCAAGCTCCGCCGCGAAAAGGCTCGGCGCAGGCGCGTCGTCGTTGCTGCCGTGTTCCTCGACCCGCTCGACCGCGTCCTCGTCAACTCGACTGACGGTATGCTGCCCATGTGCGATATCGCCAACCTGTCCGGCAATGCCTCTGGAACGCTCGCCTCGCACCGCTCGCTCAAGTCCTCGGCAAACATGTCTTGGAACTCTGACTCGACGGTGCTCGGTATGGATCTCACGACGGGGCACGACGCGTTCGTGTCGGCCATGAAGATGTCTTGGGCGTGGACGAACCCGGGCTTCGCCCCGCCCAACTCGTATGTCCCGCCCTCGGAGGAGGCTGCCGCGACGGGCACATCAACCCTCGCGAGCACAATCGGGGACATCCGGCGCGCATCGCTGCAGACGGTAGACAGCTCTGTCACGACTTCCAGGCAAGTTCGGCTGAGCGTGGCCAAATTCCTTGAGCGATTCGCCATGTCGTCCGGCCAGCTCGCGACGCAGTTGTTGGGCCAGCAGGATGGGATATCCCGTCTGGGGGTGCTGTACGACCAGATTCTTACAACGGGCTGGGTCAAGCTGAACAACTCAAACGATACGGTATCCAAGGGTCAGCTGATCTTCCTGGTCCGACGGGTTGCTTCGGCCGAGGAACGGTCCGACCTGCTCGCCAAGCATTTCATCTTTGCCGAATCGCAAGCCGTCGCGCAGGCTCTGCACAAGACGTTGTCGGTGCCCGTCGATCATACCGTCCCGCTCCTCGAAGATATCCGAACGTTCTGCGACTCGACGCTCAAGCCCACGCTCAAGCCTGGAGTGGTCTATGCCGGTGTCGCCGTCGTCCAAGCTACGCCGTTCGATGGACTCCGTATACTGCTCGAGCAGGACCACCGTGCCCAGCTGCCCATGCGGGAGGTGTGCTCCATCAGCGGCGGACTGCACTCTACCGAAGACGAGCTGAATGGAACGATTGAAGAGCTGGGCGAGGCGATAGGATGGCTTGAAGGAATGTCCCTCCTGTCCATTATCACGCGGAACATGTCCACCGACACGGCCCTACCGGGTGGTCCCCGCGTCAAGGCACTCCTCGAGGCGCTCGAGCGTGCCATCGTACCCATGCTGGACCGGATGCTCGACAGCGAGGACATGCAGCACATTCTCCCGCGCCTGCACATCCACCCGGTTCTCGTCCCACTCACGCCGGGCGGGGTGCGTCGAGCCTTCACGCCCAAGATTCCAGGATACACCCCGCCGTACATCATCGTCTTCTACGCCAACTACGACGCGGCAGTCAACACCTTTACGGACAAATGGCTCCCTTTCTCGTTGTTCCGCGCGCAAAACGCGTGTGTCATGAGCTCGAGGATCCAAGCGGCGGCGCGGGCCGAGGCGATGTATAGCCCCCAGACGGTCTCGATGGTCGATTCGACGGCTGCCATGGAGGAGTACGAGTACTCGCGCCGCCCTTCCAAAGTCCAGTTCGACTTTACGGACAGCACGCCTGCCGCGACTTCCCCGGGTGCAACTCCCGGTCCGGCCGTGGCGAGCGGGATCTTTGGCGGATTCGCGTTCCCGCCCAAGGCGGAGGAGGGCACGCCGGGAATTGCACCGGTCTCGCCAGGTCTGGCAGGCGTAGGGCCGGGTGGAGCAGGGACCGTGGCGAAGAGGAATGTGGGCGCGACGACGATCGGTAGGCGCAGCAGCCTCGTCACGCGCTCGCGGTATGGCTCAGATGCGGAAAAGGCGGGCGAGAAGACCTCGTCCCTTGGCGGTAGCTCGGCGCCTGGGGGAGAAGTCTTGCCTGGCGTGGCGGCCTGGGAGCCGGACTGGCTGTTGATCCTGCTGCGGACGAAGCTCAGGGCTGATGCGTAGGGCGATCGAGGGGAGGGCAGAGATAGAGGAAGGGGCACAGGAAGCGGTGGACATGGGATACGTTGCGTGTTGTTGTTCTACTCATACTCCACGGATAGATTTTGGGTCACTGGGAGAGGACGACGGGAGATAGGCATGGACGGACAGGAGTACCAGGGATAGAGGGATACCAAAGGGTATATACATGTAGAGATACATATATCATGATTGTAGTATAAGCAATGCACGTTGTGCGTGGTCTGCCTGCGACGTCGAATGACCAGCCAGCCGGTCAGCCGGCGCTGGGCGCTATCGTCGCCTGAGTTGGGCAGAGCTTTTCGTCCGCAGCGGTTCCGGACAATCTGTTTGGATTGATACATGCCCAGCCCAAGCCTGAGCATCTCGTACAGCTACAGTGACTATTTGAACAGGTTATCCAGCGCTTCGAGCAGATCATGTTGCCCCCACCCGACGGCTATAGCATGTACCGTCATCCAACACCTCGCGAGCGTCTCATCCACGCTGCTCTCGTCCGCGCGCTGCGTCGATGCCGGATCACTGCCGTCCGTGTCGCGCCACGCGCGCCCGAGCTCCCAGCCCGTCTGCACCTCCCCATCCTGCACAGCCTTGATGTACCGCCATCCGCCGACGCGCATGATGTCCCGCGCGAACTGCCTCAGCACGTGGATGTCGTCCGGGTGGAGGTGGCGGTTGAGGATGAGCAGGATCGCGAAGACCCAGGAACACAGGTGGGCGGTGTATGGGTTGGGCGCGGAGTCGGATTCGGATTCGACGCTGGCATTGAGATTGGGACCATGGGAGCCTTCCAGGTCCATGACGGAGTTGTCGCCCTCCGCGTCGAGCGCCAGCTGGTCCGTCAAGCGGTCGATGTGGCGCGAGAGGTGGTATGACAGCTGGATGAGGATGGAGATGATGTGTGTCTGGCGTCAGCTCATGATCCTGGACAAGCCTCTGCAACAGGTGCAACGACTCACCGAGTTCAGGTGCGATAGAATGGTGATGGTTGGTTCCCGTGGTCTATGCCGGGGCAGCTCGGGCTCGAGGTCGTATGTGATTGCTGGGCCCGCGTCGATTGGCGCAGACGGTTCGGGCAAGTTGTTCATAAAATCCTCCTCGTCCTCTTGCGCCGGCTTGGGAATCGTTCCATTCGTCGAGTTCGCCCCATTGTTACTACTATGTGACCCGTTCGTGCCGTCGGCAGAAGGACGGCTGGGCGAGAATGCCTTGCGCTCGTTCCCCTCGCCCTCATCGCCCGCGCCCTCGCCATCGCCGCCCCGCCTGATCTTCTTCCGCCTGAACCCGTTGATATACCAGAACCACTGATGCCGATCCGCAAAAGTGGGTATTGGCGGCTGGTCAGCCGGATACGGTGGGATCTGCTTCGGTGGCCAACGGGAAGCGACGTCTTGTCGGTAGTTCTCGAAATGAGCCGCGAAGAGCGTCGCCCATGCTTCGGTGGGCAATGCCGGGTGCCGGGATGGTCCGGCCTGGTCCTGGCCCTCAACGGGCAGGAGGTCGATGACCGGCGGCGGAGAGGCGATTCGATAGGGGTTGGTCACGCGGGTGAAGGACGGCAACTGTGCGTTGGACCGGCTGGGGTGAGTTCAGCTACCATGGACGGTGTGCCTGACAGCCAAGCGGACTCACTTGGCGAGAGCCAGGAAGGTCGCACCATCTTCGACCTCGCCCTCCCACCCTTCTTCGAGCTCAGCAACGGGCAGAACCTGTCGTGTCCGCTTGAGAGGCGCTATCCCACCGGGATGACCGTCTGCAGGAGTGTCGTCGAGGTAATATTCGTCCGAGTCCGAATTGTCCTGCGCCAGCTCGTTCCGCCTTCGTTGGGCTGCTTGCCCCGGTCGAGGCATCTTGGCGTTGGCCATGCGCTTCTCGGGCTGGAGCGGGGGGAGTGGCAAAGGTCAACGACTGGATGCAGGTGAGGTGGAAGATCAGACAAAGGTAATTTGGGCCGTGAGGTCGATTGATTGAATCGGCGTCGATAGTTCAGGCACGAGTTGAGCCGATGTTCTTCCGTGCGATCATATGCCTGGCCTGACCTGACTCGATGCTGTCGAAAAAGTCCGTCACTGCAAGTACACGCATCGTTACCTTACACCCACCACTCACCATGTCATCGTTCGGCTCATTGTTCCGCGTGCACACCTACGGAGAGTCCCACTGCAAGAGCGTGGGATGCATCGTCGATGGTGTCCCCCCCGGTCTGCGGTTGACGGAGGAGGACATCCAGATCCAGCTCTCCCGACGACGACCCGGCCAGAGCGACATCACCACTCCCGTGCGTCATGCATCATGCCCTGGCACAGTATGGAGGCTGATGACAGCGATCCGAGTTCGACCAAGTCCACATCCAGTCCGGAACGGAGCACGGCGTGACGCTCGGCACACCCATCGGTCTCCTCGTGCACAATAAGGATCAGCGACCGCACGACTACGCCGAGACGGACCTGTTCCCCCGGCCCTCGCACGCCGACTACACCTACCTCGCCAAGTACGGCGTCAAGGCGTCGTCTGGAGGAGGACGGGCCTCGGCCCGAGAGACGATCGGACGTGTCGCCGCGGGTGCGATCGCTGAGAAGTACCTGAAGGAGGCGTACGGCGTCGAGATCGTCGCGTTCGTGGCCAGCGCGGGCAAGATCGCCCTGCCCTTCGCGGAGGAGGAGGACGAGGTGCTGGGCAAGGAGTACGTGGACCTGCTGAGCACTGTCTCGCGCGAGGAGGTCGACAAGGAGATCACGCGGTGCCCGCACAAGGAGACGAGCGTCAAGATCGAGGAGGTGCGTTGCGTTGCTCGGCATGAAGCCTGGGAACACGCTGATCCTAGGCCATCCGTGCCGCCAAGGCCCGAAACGACTCGATGGGCGGTACCGTCGTCTGTGTGATCCGAAACTGCCCCCTGGGTCTCGGCGAGCCCGCGTTCGACAAGCTCGAGGCGGTTTTGGCGCACGCCATGCTCTCGATTCCGTCCACCAAGGGCTTCGAGATTGGTTCGGGATTCAGGGGCACGACGTTCCCGGGCAGCACGCACAATGATCCGTTCATCGATGGCACGCACGGGCTGACGGGCGAACAGCGCCTCCGAACGCAGACAAACTGGAGTGGAGGGATCCAGGGAGGTATCAGCAACGGCGAGGACATCTACTTCCGGTGAGTCGCAGCTCCGTTCACTCATGGGACGCATGGAGTAGCTGCAGATGTCTGCGTTGACGAACCGACTGATCGTGGTTTGTGTGGTTCGAGCTGACTCGTAGAGTCGGGTTCAAGCCCCCTGCAACGATCTCGCAAGACCAGAACACGGCGAGATACGACGGCTCGACCGGCGTGCTGGCTACGAAAGGCCGACACGACCCATGTGTCGTGCCTCGAGCGGTGCCCATCGTCGAGACGATGTCTGCCCTGGTCATCATGGAGTGGGTCGGGCTACGAAGATTCGAGGACGCGGGCGCTGACGTGCAGCATGCTGATGCAACAAAACGCCCGTACTACGGCTGCAGCGCTTCTCCCTCCTCTGACCCACCTGCCGCCGACGATGGTCTTGCCGGGCAAGGAAGTCGTCGACAAGGTCGTCAACGGCCAGGGACTGGGCGAGAAGGTGCAGAACAACAAGACGGGCGAGGAGTAGAGACTCGTGATGGACGCACTACCAGATCCTATACCGTCACGGCATGTGTATGCATCTTGTTGTGGGCAATCAAGACTCTTGTGCAGTGCGATTCGTACACGCGATTTATGGAAAGCAAACGGACTGGGCGTCGAGCACCCAGGTCCCCTTGCGCCGGCAAGGGTCGTGAGGGCGGTGGCGCTTGGAGCGGGTTGCGTGTTGGTGCCATGTTTTCGAATGCTATTTCGGGGCGTCGCAGCCTGCGGGAAGTATCATCCGTTCCGAACGACCACCACACAGCCTCAACGCTCATCCAAAGTCCTCATCCTTGACTCGGGACTGCATCTATGCGCGGACAGGCAGCTTCTACTATCATCCTGTAGTGACGCTTGGACGCCTTTGCAGCTCCCCGATACCGCCAAGATGTACAGGCCGAGCCTTCGGGGTATGAAGAAGCTTGCTCAACGGTCAGTCCGCCGTCCTCCCGATCCCGCTCCATGCCGCCATGTACGCCGCAATACGCCCGTAGACCAGCAGCTAATGGTAGGCACCTACATTTCATCGGACCCGGCTTAGTCTCCTCCGTGGCTTACATCGACCCCGGCAACTGGGCGACGGACCTCCAAGCAGGCGCGACGTACGGATACAAGTTGTTATTTGTGGTGCTGCTCGCCGGACTCGCGGCAGTCGGTGAGTCTGGACGCCTTTGACACCCTCTCAAAACGCATCACGTCGCATGCGCAATATCTGTGCGATGGCTGACTATCAGTCCTGCAGACTCTATCCGTCCGCCTGGGAGCGACGACCGCGACGTCACTGCCGCACCAGACCCGCCAGCTGTTCCTCCGGCTCGAAGCCAAGTATCCAAAGTACCGCGCCGCCCTGCACTGCGGCCTGTGGACGCTGTACATCCTGGCGGAGACAGCGATCATCGCGACGGACCTGGCGGAGCTTCTTGGCTCGGCGATCGCGCTCAATCTGTGAGCACACCTCCACGGAGAATAGGAAGATGCGATGACCATGCTGATGCCAGGCTGTTCCCGGCACTCCCGCTATGGGCTGGCGTGCTCGTCACGGCAGTGGACGTCTTGATTGTCCTGGCGTTCTTCAACTCGAGCAAGGGCAGGCAGGGGATGATGTTCTTTGAGATACTCATCGTGTCGCTGGTGAGTGAGGGTATGGTGCATATGCCGGGGGTCTCATGGCAGGTTCTGGCGGTGTTTGTGAGCTTCATGGTGCTGCTTCGGCTTGTTCGGCCAGATTGGGGCGAAGTGTTTTACGGCTTCGTGCCGAGCAAGGTGAGTCGCGTGCTCGAACAATCGTACAGCAGCTCATGGACCAGACTCTGATCGAGCCCGGGGCGCTGTACATCGGTGTCGGTATCATTGGGGGTGGGTCACAAGCAGCATCGCAAGACATATAGTGTCTGACATACAGCCACCGTCATGCCGCACGCACTCTTCCTCGGCTCTAGTCTCGCCGGTGTCGACCGTCTCAACATGCAGCCCCTAGCACCTGAACCCGAAAGCAGCCACAGATACAAGGAGAAGCTGCACAAGCTCCCCGGGCTGTTCAAGCGCAAGCGGCAGCCTTCGAGCGCTCGATCCGCTTCGGGCGAGTACGAGCTTGAAGACCTCCGCTCTCGTCCGGCCGCCTTCGCAGGGAGCAGCACGCAGATCGAGACGGAGCCGGAGGTGGGCAAGGATATCGTTCAGCTCGAAAACGGGGGCGAATCGGCGTACGAGCACGCCGTGAAGCAGTACGAGGCGGAGATGCGCAGCTTTGACAGGATCCGATGGGTCGATATCCACCTGCGCCACGCCACGGTATGTCAGACATGGGTCAAGACAATAGGCGCTCATCCTCAGGCCGATACGATTTTCAGTCTCCTGGGCTTTGCGCTGACCATCAACTCGTCAATCCTCATCCTTGCTGGCGCGGCGTTCTACTTCAATCCAGACGCGACGGGCGAGGCGGATATCCCTGGCGCTTTCCACTTGATGAAGACGTTTTTGAACAATGGCGCGGCGATATGCTTCGCGGTCGCGCTGCTATGTGTGAGTTGCTCGCCGGTGCGCGATCCAACGTGATTCACGCTGACTCGCAGGCAGGTCAGAGCGCGTCCATCACGGCCACGCTTGCGGGTCAGGTCGTATCCGAGGGCTTCATCAACTGGCGCACAAATGTACGCACAAATCATCACCTCCAAAGAGGCTAGGGCCATTCAATGCTGACCTCCAGCCGGCTGTTCGACGCATGATCACCCGTCTGATCAGCTCCATACCCGCAGCGACCGTCGCCGCGGCGGTCGGCCAAAAGGGGCTCAACACGATGCTGGTCGCTTCGCAGGTGGTCTTGTCGATCATCCTGCCTACGGTCATCTTCCCGCTCGTCTTCTTGTGCTCAAAAGACGAGGTCATGACGGTCGAGGGGCCCATTGTGGACGGGTCAGACCCGCGTGCGGCGTCGGGCGCGACAACGCTCCCCCCTACCTCGGGGGACATTGCCGGAACCGCGGAACCCGGGGTACCCGTTCAGACGGTGCTGACGAGGACCAAGTCGTACAAGTCGCCCAAGTGGATCACCATCCTCGGATACTTGTTGTTCTCGGTCGTGGTCGTCGCGAATGCGTATGTGATTGTGGAGCTGGCGTTGGGCAATGCGTGATCTGGACGGGTTACGCCTTGCGGGAGGCATCCGCTTCGGGCTACCAATCACTCATATCCCGTTCGTACTATGTTGTACCGTACCTTCGGTCTTGTATAATCCATTGCATTCCCATGCAAACGGACCTTCCTTTGTTAACCGCCTGGCGTGTTCCGGTTGTCTTTGCCACCTATGTGAGTCAATTGCCACCGGCCTTGTTGACGCCAACGTCATCCCGTCCATCCCATCCCACCCGACCCGGACCTAGGCGGCAGGCGATCATTCATCCCTTTCCATCGCGGTCCCCTCATTCCGTGTCTTTGTATTGCACACTTCATTGTTGATATCGTGTCTTTCCACTGCTCCATTTGTAACACTCAGGGGCCACAAGGACACCTCGTGCTGAGCTGCCGCATCGACCGAGGACCGACACTGCCCGCTTCCTACCGTTTCATCATCATCAGGATGGAGGATATACTACCAACGATAGTGGTTTTGATCATCGGTTTCGCCATATATCGATGGTTCTTCAAGTCGAGTGAGTCTATCATGCTTCTGTCACTGCACTCGACTGGGCATCACGCGTGACCGCCCGATATGTACCATATGCTCGGGTCACACGATACACGATACGCCATGGTGCTGGTGCGAGGCTCCTAATCAGCGCTGACGAGTCAGGCACCGGCACCCCCGCCAACTCGAACGAAATCAGAGGCGTCACGCGGGCTATGGTGAGTGCTCGAACACCCCCTGACCCGGCACGTCCAGCGATACGAGCAATACTCACACGCAGGTCGATACCGTCAACGCCGCCTTCCCGGATATCCCCGTAGCGAACATCATCTACTCGCTCTCCCGCACGCGCTCGGCCCAAGCGACCTCGGAGGAGATCCTCGAACGGGGCTTCCTCTCTGCCGTACGCCCATCGTCTGACTCTCATCACGCGGGCTGACCCCCAGCCGCCCGCATCGTTCTCCATTCCCGCTTCGCTGCTCCCCGACCAGCCACGCGAGGCCCAGCCCGTGACGTCCACATCCTCTGCATCTGTGTCGACCAAGGCCACCGCGAGCGGAAAGAAGTCGCAGACCCTCATTGAGCGATATAACCTCGCGACGAGGCTGCCCTCACATAAAGGCAAGGAGAAGGATCCGGCCGAGGAGGGCGGGGCGGCGTCTACGGGTGATGGCAACGGCGTAGCTTCCCCAGCAGCCGCAGGCGTCGCAGCTCCGCCGGGCGCGCAGACTCAGCAAGCTGGATGGGCCGAGACGAAGGAGAAGCGGGAGATGGGCTTGCGGGAGAGGAAGGAGAAGATGATCCTTGAGGCGAGGCGGTGAGTTCACAACCTGCCTTCCGGGTCTGGATCTGTTGACCCGCACCAATGGCTAACCAACAGGCGGTTGCTGGAGAAGCAGGAGCAGGCCGCGCAGGCGGCTTCGACGACTGCTTGAATGTGTATGTATGCATACTGCCCTCAATTCACCGTGTCCATCTATAAGTCTATAAATCACTCGGTCATGCCCATGATCTCGTTGAGCTGGCGCAGTCGTCCGCCCAGCTGCCTCACATCGTCGTCCAGAACGTTAGCCACGGCAAATCTAGAGTCAGCTTGAATGGAGGGAAGGAGACCCGACTGCTCACCGGATCCAACGGTCCTCTCTCAAGCGCTCGCTATCGATGATCTCGTCCCACACCTCATCATCCCTGACGTTCGGCATGAAGAACGATCCGGGCAAGACCACCACCCCACACTGCTTCGCCAGCAATTTGGCAATGTCTTCCGAACCCAGCGTCTTCCGCTTCAGACCCTGCGTGGACGAGGCATGGAGGTAGTCTGACGGGAAGGAGACATAGGCGTAGTACCCGCCCATGGAGGCGACGTGCCAGCCCGGCACGGCCTCGACGGTCTCCTTGAACAGCTTGCGGCGGCGGGCCAAAGCAGCCGAGGACTGGATGATGTCGTCGCGCAACGAGGGGAGCAGGGGTGCGATGGCCAGCTGAGGCGGTCGAGGTGGACAAATCTGGCGTCAGCTGGTCAGTCGGATGGGATACGCTGGGCTCACCTGCATGCAGTCGCAGATGGTCGTAATGTGGTTGAGCAGCTCTGGCGAAGCGATGATACTGCCCAGGCGGTGACCCGGGATCCGGTATCCCTCTGTCGAGTCAGCCTGCACTCTCGCGCCCCGGTGTAGTATGAGCGACCCACTGCTGAAGCTCCCCAGGGAGATCACCGTCGACCGCCAATCTTCCTCCTCGAACAGCCCATGCGGCCTGCCCATCCCTCCGCCCCCTTCTGCATCCTCCACGAACTCGCGATACGTCTCGTCCACCACTAACGCGACGCCAAACTCCCGCGCGAGGTCATACCACCTCTTCAGCTCCTCCGGGGCGAACACCGTGCCCGTAGGGTTCGAGGGCGACACAAGCAGTATCATCCGCGGCTTCACGACTCCCTTCCCGGCATCGCTGCAGAGGTATTGCCGTGCAGCGTCCAGGGACGGGGTGAAGCGGTCATCTGGGTCTGTCGGGATGTATACCGGTTGCACCGATTTGAGCGAGAGGGACATGCCGAAGTTGAAGTATGCGGGTAAGGGGAGCAGAACGGACGATTCGCCAGGTGGGCAGAGGGCCATGAGAACGGTGAGGAAGGCCATGTTGCACCCGGCCGTTATTCCTACGTCCTGATCGGATAGGAGCGAGGACTGGGGCAAGCGGTAGAGGAGATTCATCTCGTCCGCGTACGCCTTTCGCAGGTTGTTCTCGCCGATGATGGGACCGTACCGTGAGGCATCGGGGTTGAGAGAGATGTCGGACAGAGATTGGGTGAAAGACGGATGAGGAGGATCCCGGGGGACGCCCTGAGAGAGGTCGAGTAGGGGTTGGGAAGGCGACGAGGCGAGGTATTCTTGTGCCCAGGCTCGCGCTCGAGGGATGCTGAGGTCAGACTTGTCAGGACGATTGGGCCAGGAGGGGAGCTCACGGCGGGGCTGCGGTACCTGCGACCGCTCTGGACACACCATACTTGAGAGACGTCATGATGGGAGCTCTGTCTGCTGTAGAGGAAGGGGAATGATTGTACTTTTACACCGACTTGGCCCTTTCAAAGTCGATGTTATCAATGTCATCATTCTCGCCATCGCTTGACTTTCCTCATCGGCCAATTCCGATGATGATGCCTGCGGCCGACGCGAAGGACACGGCGCTTGCGAACCGCCTCAGCCGCCTCGATGATATAGAGTTCTCTACGGGCACTCCGTCCACAATGCATGCATTCCCCCATCCTCGTGGCCCTTGTCGTCCGAGGAGGCTCTTCTGAACGGCGATGATATCTGCTTGTCGACTTTCGTGTATCCCGTAGCAGTCTGTCAGCGTTGGCGGTTGCCTTCGGAATGATCGCCGTTCTGAACTGCCAATGTACCACTTCAGGCGCCGATGAGTCCGGGCTAAACGTCAGCAACTGATATCAGGAGTCGAGACTGATCCCAAGAATTTGGGCGGGAGCACGAGACGGGCCGTAGATCGCGAACCTGCTGGATCTTCTGAATGGCACACTCGAGCTCGAGCAAGTCCGTACCAGCCACGGCCTCGAGCAGACGGTGACCAAGCGGCTCAAAGTGCTCGTAACAGGCCAAGTTATCTGAGAGAGGGTCACTCATGCCATAGACAAGCTCAAGAGCGAAAAAGAGAGGTGTCCGATCGAGAATGTACAGGAGAGAGGCGTACCGTTCGATGCTGCGTCTTAGGCATCTTTGAGCGGGGAGCCCCCTCGCCGTAGAGTGCCTCATCATCAACGACTGGAACAGATCCGTCGGGGATGCGATACACCCCTACCCCTTCCCCCACACTCCACCCTTTCAGCAATGCATGGGCTGTACAACAATGCCTGATGCGGCCAGATTCACACCTTACAGTTTAGCTTTTGCGGGACCCGCAACAAGCCCATTGCCATGCTGCAAGCATTGCTTCGCCTCCTTGACCATGTCTTCAATGATCACCTTCGCGGGCTTGACGTCCTGCCGTCAGCATGCGCCATTCCTTGAATTGCCGAACACTCACATGTATCAACGCGCTCACGTCTCCCATGAGCCACATCTTCCCCTCGATCGATTTCTCCGGGTGCTTCTCCATCTCCACATCATGTGGGAGCTTTCCTTTGCTCGTGAGCTCACGACTGACATCAGCTTTACGATCATCATCAGCATGCAGCGCTCACATCTCATCCTGCCGGTTGTTCCACGACTTGACGTAGTCTGTCTGTCTGACCCGCAGGGGGCGGCCCGAGTAGATGAGCGTCGTGTCCGTGTCGCCATGATCAGCCGACAGAATGCTGTTCGTCAATGTGGACGTCACAACCTCATCGGTCGTCAAGGGACGAAGATGCAAAGCGACTCACAGCTCCTTATGCTTCTTCGGCGCCGCGGCCTCTTCCGACGCGACGAATCTCGTCCCCACCCACACGCCCTGTGCGCCATACATCAGGCTCGCAGCCAATCCTCGCCCATCATAGATCCCTCCGGCCGCAATGACATGGACCGGTCCGCCCGTCAAGGGCGAATTTTTGCCCTTGCAGATGTCCACACAAGCGGGGATGAGGATGGACGTCGCTGTCCTGCCGGTGTGCCCTCCGCCTTCTGCGCCCTGCGCACAGATGAGGTCTACGCCGACGTCGAGCGCTTTCTGCACATGCTTTGGGTGGCCCACCATCTGCCATCAGTACTGCCCCGACCTATGAAAAGAGGGAAAAGGAGGAGATCGGTGGAAGGCAGGCCTTACATTCATGCAAACGATGCCGGCCTTGTGCAGCTTCTCCACCACTTCTTTTGGTGGGACTCCCACCGCGCATACGAACAACTTGGCCTTCTCCTCGATGATGACATCGATGAGCTCGTCAAGGTTACCTTTGGTGTAGTCGTAGTTGGTCTTCCGGGCAGTAGGGGCCAGGGAGGGGATGAGCAGATCCACACCAAATGCTGCTGCTCAGCTGAGTCATCGGCAACGGAGACAGGCGGTACCTACGAAGATCTGGGGAGCTAAGATTCGCCTTGATCTCTTTGATGATGCCCCGCAAATGCTTCGGCCTGGGCATCAGCGGTCGTTGCGCCGGCCATTGGGGGGCAACTCACGTGTAGCCCAGGCCGCCGATCACTCCGAGCCCACCTGCGTTCGACACGGCGGCTGCTAGCTCTGGTCCGGCTGCCACGTTCATGCCGCTGGAAGTCATTACACAGACTCGAGCGATCGGGTCTGGGTAGCTCACGCAAGCAAGATGGGGTGCTTGATCCCGACTGGCAAATGAGCTCACGGCCGTCTTTCAATCGTCAGACAATACACACAAAGCTCGGTAATGGGGGTACTGATTGTCGACATGTTGATTCAGTCTTCGCCTGATGTAGAAGGCCAGTCGATATCGCGATGCAAGATGATGGAGATGATGGTCGAAAGTTAAAGGCAGAGACGGATGCTTGGGTGCGAACCGTGCTTTTGACCGGGCTTTTCGAATAACCGAGTGCCCGCGTGAAGCACAAGTCGCCTCCGAGTTTGTCGGAAAAGGCTCGTGGACGTTGCGCCCGTTCTATCTCTGGTGCTTTCGTAATGAGGGCGAGTCATGCACACGCGAGCATCCTTCGCACGTAGAGTTGGCATGCAAAGATATCCGGAATACCCGAGTACCACGTCTGATTTGGCCCTATCTAGAGCGCGAGTCCTACCGCTTGGTCCGGCTCCCGATCCCAAGAATTGCACAAATGACAATGGGCCATTCTTGTGGATGGCAAGCCGTTCTCATCGAGCTCGATGCGTACGCATACACACCCAGGCCGAGAGATGGGCGTCATACACATCGCCCTTAAACCCCAAGTTCGCAGCCTTCCGATCGTCAGATCAAGCCCGCCGATATTTGCGTTGAGCCGAAGCTCTCGACCCCGTCACGAAGATTCACCTCCAACAACAGCAAGAACATATTCGACCTCAAATCCTCCCACCTGTGCATCTGCTTTGCGCTCCCCGCCGCGTCTCAACAAGCGCACCTTAGTTGATTCATGGCGGTCTTGCCTCGGTGTTGGCTGACCACCGCGCCGGGTCACCCCACTTCATCCCGCTGCCATCGTGTATTGGTGAAGAATGACATGATATCGAATAAACCCAACGAGTCGTACCTGCTCGAGACGAAGTGATACCACCGCACGATTTGCTCCTGGCCTGCATACCACATGGGCGGCATATGATTTGCGTACAGTTCACCACTCGGTCTGGTAGCAGCTCTACTGGCGGTGGAATCCGTGTGGGTCATCCTCACGTATATCGTTGACTTGAGGATGCTACTCTCACCGGACAGCTCTCTGCGCCATCTCGAACTCCATCCATAGCTGTCCACCTCGGGGATGACTCCGATTGCTCCGCTGGGGGCAGCCGATGTGCATCTTGCTTGAACATCTTGGTACTACTCCCTATCATCAGAGCCACACGCCGTCCCTAGGCGGGCCCCGTATGTCCGAGACCTGATCCCGTCAACCATTTTCGCTCCGTCCTTCAGATCTGCCCTAAATCGAGAGCCACACATAGAGACCAGGTCACGGTGGCTCGCTCGTGGTGAATACAAGGCAGACGATGGGAAGATCAAAGGCACCTTAATCATGCCGCCCATTTTGTCACGTGGTGACCTCCACTTGCCCACACCACCGTCAGCTACTTGGACGAACCTAGCACTCATTCATCGTCTATCAACCCTGCTCTCCACAGCACATCGCGCATCTCGCAGCAGGATGGCCGCGGCTAGCTCCTCCGGCTCCGGACAGCATGACCATCAGCATGCTCATGCCGCTTTCCCCGCGATGCCTCCACCCCCCATCAACGCCGATCAAGTGCCCAACAACCCCAGAGCACTTCGAACGCTCATCGAAAGCACCCACGACCCGAGATTCATCATTCCCGTGCTCGCGGCAGTCGCAGCTGGGGTCAATCAGCAAGGAACGAAGCAGAATGTGCAGATGCGCAATGGCGAAATCGTGCTGCAGCAGTGGGATTGGGATCTGTACGACGTTGACGACTCGGTCATAGTGGCTCATACCGCTGCTCTCGCGTACATCATGTGAGTCGCGGTGCGCAGCTATATCGTGGGAAAGTGTTCACAGCCAGCTCAGCGAGGATGCAGAGCGACGCCAAGGTTCGACGGGATAACAACCTGTTCACGATGGCGACGAGGCTCTGTGTCGTTGGCGATGCTGCCCAGATTGCGGCTTGCGTTGAGCGAAGTGAGTCTGTCGATGTCGCGATCACCATGGCTGACCACGAAGTCGGCGGATTGGCCTGGGGTCTGTGTGAAGACGCAGTGGGCGACAAGGCACTGGTAGGTCCACTCAGTCCAGTACTCGCGCTGATCACGTTGGTGGAGGAGGCTCTCCTCTCACTCAACACCCTTATTGACCGGACGGCGCATCGAGAAGTCTTCACCGCTGCGTACCCTGCTTTCCTTCAGGTGGGTTAAATGTCCGAGATCAGCTGATGCTCATACTCCAGCTTTGTCTTTCGACCGGTCGCCATTTGGAGGGTCTACCCATTGCGTTGAACCGATTCACCGAGGTGGCTAGGGTATGTTCTGCTTATCGCGGTTGACCTGGCCATGGCTCAGCTACAGGGAACGCGATACCAGGACGTCCTGGCGTTCCATCACCACGCCGGCACCATCGCTGCCATCGCGGGGCAGTGGAAGCGAGCAACGGAGCTATTCGCTTTCGTGAGTGCGTGGCATTAGATCAGCGGCTGACGACAGGCCGTTTCGATGCCCACGCAGGCGGTATCCGGCATTCAGATTGCATGTGCGAAGCGAGCCATCCTCTGCGAGCTGCTTGCTTCCGGCAAGGTGAGTCGAGCAATCTCGCACCTCGGCTGAACCCAGGCGATTACGTACCCGAAGTACACCCCGTCGAGCGTCATCCGTCAAATCGACCGCAGCGCCGCCGACTACAACAAGCTCGCCAAGGCCTACGAGAACCGCGAGTGGCCAACTGTCTGCAAAGCTCTTGACAACCCCGTGTTCCGTCACGTAAGCGATTTAACTTATTCCGGACGCTGCTCTGACTTCATGCAGGATTTCAATGGTGGCTTGATCCTCCGCGTGATCGAGTCCATCCCACGACGTCAGATTATACAACTGCGAGAGGTCTTCTCCAAGATCAGTATCGCTCAGCTCGCTCAACGTATCGAGCTGCTGGGCCAGGAAAAGGATCAGGATTGCCAACATATCGTTGTTGACATGGTGGGCGTCGAGCTGCGGCTGCCAGGATGGAGTCTGATGTACAGATTTCGACTGGAGCTATCCGAGCGCAAGTGACACTCGGCCCGGATGCTAACACGACCATCGTGGCGTTCGCGGACCCCGAAGAGCCCATTGACCCATCCACTACTTTTGCCGAGCTCGAGCGAAACAGGCTCGCGATCAACAGGCTCGAGCATGCCATGGCCGTCGCGAATCAGGAAATGGGCGTCAATGAGGCATACATCAAGAAGGTATGCCCTCGGTCAGGATTCTGGGGTCTGATGTGCAGCAAGCGGATTTGATCAACTCCGGAGTGCGTAGGGGCAAGGGAACGACATCCGGCGGGGAATTCGATCGACCGACGGAGCCTTTCGACCAGGATGGTGGAGGAGCATCGTTTTGGTCTAGGCCGAATCGCGTTGGAGCAGATCAAGGCGATATGGGTTACTGAGCGATTCGCTGACCTGCGGACGACGTCGTGTGCGTGGCCCAACTGCGCCAATGCCACCGTCCGCACTGAAAGCGTACGAACGTACGAGGAGAAATTGTATAATATGACGCCCATGCAACGACATGATCATGCGCTGTAGTCCTGTGCCTGCTCCACTCAAAAACACATTTGGGGCGTGATGACACTCCCAGCGCACTCGCCGAGTATGCGAAGCCGTGCACGCCGAGAGCGGGTCTGGTAATGTATGCATGATGGGCGTATAGGGAGGAGAACGTGCGCTATCGATACAGGAGGGTCATAGTAGAGTGCTAATCACAGGTCGGAAAGGTGGCCGGAAAATGTATGTATACACTGTAGTCACCACGGCACGGTCTATGCGCCGCGGGAGATGGAAGTCGTGGGTCATATCGAGATTTTATCGGTCAATGCAAGGGGGTCGTGTCATCTAGAAGGGCGGCTTAGTCAGCTCGGATTCGGGCGAGCTCGAGTCGGGAGAGGCAGTCTCCCCGGCGGCCTGGCGCTTTCTGCTATCAGCGTCGGCTCGAGGAGCAGCAGCAAGACCGCGCCGACTCACTTGAAGTCGTCCCATACGCCCTTGTGGAATTGGTACAGCTCGGCCGAGTACTTCCTCTTCTTCTGGTAGGTGCTCCTCTCCACATACGACTCGGATCGCTGACCGACGGGCAACCCGTCGTTCGGCGGCGCAGGGAGCTGGGCGTTCGTAGAAGTAGGGGACTCGACGGCTGCGCCGGCTTGGTCGTTCGAGGCGCCGGCGGGAGTGTCGTGGATGTTGAGGTCGGCGAGTTGCCGGTTCTGCTCGGTCAGGTTGGCCGAGGTGAGCTGGGCGTGCTCTTCGGGTCGCGCTGGGGCCGACATGGCTGTGATGACACGGGTGTGGTGGTGGTGGTGGTGG
>JAHXHD010001307.1:0-10804 GCA_019857685.1 Papiliotrema terrestris | reverse complement strand
GCCAGGGGGATCGTCGTCGTGGCGGGCGGGATGGGATGGACCGGTGCTCTGTGCGCAGGGCCCAGAGCGTGGAAACAAAAGGGGAAAGGGGGGAGTGGGTTGCACCGCCTTCCGCAAGCGGCAACTATGCCATCATAGCATCCCATTTCCTGCATTCCCACCACCAATCACGTCTTTTGCAGGGCGATAAAGGCGGTGGAGCACGCACTGCGTCGGGCTTTGTGAGACGCTGCGGTGCGCATCCGGGTAGATCGCCAATCGAGCAACACTCGCTACCCCCGTCCAGCCATGCAATGCAATTTAGGAGGGCCAGTTGAAATCGCAATGCAGGAAGAATCTAGGCCAAGCCCAAGGCCGCGAGGCGCCTGCCTCGCAAAAAAGCTACGAGGACATCACCGTACCCCGGACAGCCAGGAACGACGTTCCTACCTATATGTCAATTACCCTCGGGCGATTCACCCATGCAAGACCGTCGAGACCTCACAGTCTCGAGGACTTTGCGGTCACGTCGAGCTCGTACGATTTCCGCTCGGACTCCTCAAGCCCCTCATAAAAGCTCCTCGACTTGGCCTGCTGGGGACTGTACGGTTCATTGCGATATTAATAACCACTTGAAGCATGTCGACCACGCTGAAATGGACAAAGATCAAGGCCGAGCTGCCGCGCTCGTCCCAATCCATCTCCCTTATCGATAACAAAGCGTACCTGTACGGTGGGTGGGTATAGCGGATTCTCTTGGCAAGCTACGCTGAGACCGCAGCGAGATCAACCCCCGAGAACCGGTCGACGGACATGTACATGTCATCGACGTCGCGACGGGCGAGTGCGAGCGAGTGGAGGGCAAAGGCGATGTGCCTGAGCCCCGAGTCGGGCACGTTGCAGGAGTGGTCAACGGGAATATCTACGTCTTCGGCGGGGTGAGTGAGGACAGCGTCCTGTCAGACGGATTCGGGTACAGTAACCAGACTGACAATAGCGAGGCGGGCCTGCCATGTCACCCTTGGACGAAGCTGGGGCCGTTCACTCCTTCTCACCCAGCACCTCCACCTGGACCAAGCTCACCCCTTCCACCTCGAGTTACCCCTTTGCGAGGTCCTATCACACCGGCACGGCGACTTCTACTCACCTGATTATCCACGCAGGCTGCGGCGACGCCTCGACCGGCCGACTGCGCGACACATGGATTTTCGACGTCGCATCCAGAGCCTGGACGCAGCTTGCTGATGCACCCGGCGATACTCGCGGCGGAACCGCCATCGGCGTGCTCGACAATAAACTCTGGCGATTTGGCGGCTTCAACGGCAAGACCGAACTAGGTGGCTCCATCGATTGGCTCGACCTCGGTGTTGCGGGCGACCTCGCCGAGGTTCAATGGAAGACTAGCACGTTCGGCGATATCGCGGGTCTCGGTCGGGAGGACGACAAAGACCTGACCGCTGGGGGGACAGCGCCTGGACCCCGGTCGGTACATGCCTTGCTGCCTATCGCGGGCAAGCTCGTCACGCTCTTTGGAGAGGGCAAGCCATCGCACACCGGCGGGCACGATGCTGCCGGGAACTTTTGGGAAGACGTTTGGGCATATGATTCTGCTTCCGGCAAATGGGAAGAGGTGGTCGTGCAAGGGGAGAGACCCAGCGCGAGGGGTTGGTTCGCGGCTACGGAGGACGGAAGCCAGATTGCGATTTGGGGAGGTCTGAATGCGAAGAACGAGAGGCTGCCCGATGGATGGATCCTCAGCGCCACCTAGACGTATGTCACAGACGCGAGTGAGCTAGTACTGTATGTCCAGTCTTGCATACGTTGCGCGCCTGCGTCCATGCATGTACAATTGGGGAGATGACATCGTGGTGGAAACATGGATGGCCGTCGGGTGAACTTGCCGGTTCCCGTGCCTGAGCTGCGTGTTTCGAGTGCCGTTCGCGCTTCGTAGACCGGGTGGGGAGTGATCGACTTTTGATTTCGTTCCACGTCTTGTTCTCCCGACAGCATATACTCCTCACTGCACCCACTAGGAGCTGCTCGACATGACTGCAGCCAACGACGTCCACCTCGTCGTCCTCATACACGGTCTTTGGGGTGAGTTTTGAACCTCCACCGCAATATCCTCTCGCGGATTCCCACTCGCCCCGGCACATGAATGGATACCGTTCGCTGACGCCCAGGCTCACCTGCTCATCTTTTCGCAGCCAAGGAAGAGCTGGAGAGTGCATGGGCGAGGAAGACTGGAAAGACAAGCAAGCAAACACATGTGACCGGGCCAGAGGAAGACCCGACAATTAGCACAGCCTTGGAATCCGGGTCCTCGGAGAAAGGCTCCAACGGACATACGGACGGGACCAACAACGCCTGTCATGAAGCAAACAATGAGGACCTCGTGGTGGTGATTGCGGGCGGGATGACCTCCCAATTGACGTACGACGGCGTTGACGTGTGCGCAAGCCGTGTTGCGTGGGAGGTGAGCGGGTCAAGGTCTAGTACGGGAGCTGGATCTGAAGGCAGATCGACCAAGAGATCGAGAAGCTCGAGAAGGCAGGGAAGAATGTCAGGCGTTTCAGCGTGGTGAGTAACCCTCTAGTCTCCGTGAGACGCGCTGATCGCAGACCGGTTATTCACTTGGCGGGCGTGAGTGTGAATAGACGTTTCGGACGAAAGCTCACGCCAGTCGTTGCGAGATACCTTGTCGGCTTGTTGCATTCGCGGTCGCCTTCCTTCTTCGATAAACACACACCAGTCACGTTCTCGACGATCGCTACGCCGGTACGTCGCAGCGTGCTGGATAGGCCCGAACTGACTCCAGCACCTCGGCGTTCCCAAATACAGTCAGTGCTGCGACAGGACACTGATCCCCCTCTGACGCCAGACACTTTGCTCTCCGGCGTACTGGTCTGGCTGGGCTCCAAGCTCCTCTCGAGGTCTGGTGAACAGCTATACGTGGCGGACAGGTACTCTGACGAAGATCAAAGGCCTCTGCTGGAGATCATGGCCGATCCTAGTGAGTCCAGCCAAGGACACAATTCAACTGGGGACAAGCTGAGCCATAGACCTTGTCTTCATGCATGCCCTGGAGCAGTTCCAGCGCATTCAGATCTTTGCCAATGGGCAAGCTGCTTTCTCATCGCGAAGACCGCACGCTCACCGCCAGCATCAACGACCACACCGTTCCATACCCCTCCTCAGCTATTGAGACGGTCGACCACTTCGCCGACTGGGATGAGCGAGATCTACGGGTCGAGGCGGACGAAGCAGACTTGATCGTCTCTTGGTCGGCTCCACCACCCGAAGATGTCAAGGCGAAGAAGAAGAAGGGATGGGGCATTTCAGTGGGCACACTGCCACCTGTGCTGCGATACCGTTTCCCCTTCAACTATGTTAGTGTCGGAGTTCTCCGTTGGCAGTCACTGACCTCAGATCATTCTGATCCTCTTCCCGATCATGTTGCCCCTGGTCGTCCTGCTCATGTGAGCTGATGGTCTCCACCAGGCGCCCTCGTAAGCTGATGTCCAGGATGTCCCGACTCGCTCTTGACTCCAGTCGCTCGTACGTGCCACATGCTTGCTCACCGGACGACGCGCAGCGGCGCTGACCCGCAGCAAGCGCCGCCTACAACAGCTGGCTAGGACGTCGTCATCGCCGTTGGACTTTTCCAGCTCGTACCTGCGCATCCCTGACTCATCCGGCCTCTCGATCGAATCACTGCGTCAAGCGATCCGCAAAGTCGAAAGGGAGCTCGAATCGGACTTAATCTCCTCGCTGGACTCGCCGTCGATCTCCATCACCCAACATGCGCATCAATCGCAGAACGGACATCACGGGCAGCACGAACTCGCAAAGCCGCATGCGCAGGCCCACCATGCCAGAACACAGGTTCTCTGGAAGGACAGCCAGCTGCGCATGGCGTTGTGGCTCAACAAGCTCCCGCTGATCAAGGTCGTTTCGTGGTACCCGCAAACGACTAATGCGCACTCGGTCTCGATTGTGCGGTACGTCTCATCGCGAAGAGGTGAATGCATGTCGAACTGGCTGACACGTAGTGATCCGCAGGTCTTTCCCGCGCAGAATCAGGGAAGGGGCCTCCTGCGCCGCTGGGCAGAAGGCGTCCTTGCCTGATCCAGCCTCGGTAAGATAGACCTTATAGATGGAGCAGGAGTATGCATTGTATATGTGGTGAGCATGCTCGTGGGGCATGATGGCACGGGGTCAGACATCTGCATTTGGCGCTTCGAAAGCATTCAGCATGTGCAGCATCTTCGTCTCGATCCGACATGTCACATGCATGGGGCTATGCGGTGACAAGATACGAAGCGTTCTCATTCGGGTGGAAGACAGGGCGACAGGGGACGCTGAGGGTGTTTGGCATACCGGGTATGCGGGATCAGCGTTGGTCAGGCAAAGTGGAGTCTTCGTTGTCGACGAGCGTCGGCCACTACTGTTAGTCTCGGCTAACGCGCTCGCGGCTCACTCAGGCGCTTTGACTCCATGGTCAACTCGTTCGAGGTGGTAAGCCGCTCGCGCTCAAGGATCCTGCCGATAGCTGTTATCAGCTGCGCCCACTTCAACGAGGAAGTACCTACCGCTCATGGGTGTGACAGGCGTACTCGGTCTTTCGTCTGTCACGCAAGCCTTCTAATCATCAGCCTAACACAGTCGAGAAGCGTGTTTGCCGTACCGCTCTGCTCTCGAATCCTTCGACCACTTTCCTCACCTTGTCTCCCGTCAAGACCGGCTTCAGCGCTTTGCGGAGCGACTGAATATCTGGATGATCCTCGTTCGGCCACACGACGCTCTCTCGCCCTCCAGCTCGCGCGCCTGGGTTCTGAGGGTGCCGGTGCATATCGAAATTCCGATTGGAGGGAATGAAGACTCGCGCCACTCCTCTGGACCCAATCGGGGCGCTGTTGTGTTTGACGACGGGCCGGGTGCGACCGTACAGTGGAGACGGCGATGGCAGGTCGTTGTTCGGATGAGAGGAGACCGGGCCGGTGTGGCTCGCCCGAAGACGCCCAGCGACGGGCGACTCGGGCTTTGACCTGAACGGCATACCGGGTGGGGAGGCAGACTCGATCTGGGTGTGTACCGATTGGACGTATCCGAGCTTCTTGGCATTGTCGGTAATGCTCTCGGGACAGCCGCTGCGGTCCCCAGGGATGCGGTATACGATCTCGTTGGTCTCTTTGATTGCGTCGACGCGTTTTCTCTCGGGGTTGCATTTGGCATGGAGCTCTTCCATGTGATCCAGCACCGATTGGAACCGTAGCGCCAACTCGTGATTCAATGTCGTGTCCGGCCTGTCCTCGGTGGGCGTCGTGACTCCGTCCGTTAAGCTGGACGAGTCGGAAACGAACGATGCAGTGAGCTCCTGATGGTCAGACAGCGTCCGGCATAGCAAACGCTCACCTCTATCAACGCCGACTCCAC
The DNA here is from genome assembly GCA_019857685.1 of Papiliotrema terrestris. Taxonomy (NCBI): domain Eukaryota; kingdom Fungi; phylum Basidiomycota; class Tremellomycetes; order Tremellales; family Rhynchogastremaceae; genus Papiliotrema; species Papiliotrema terrestris. The sequence continues at coordinate 5,389 of JAHXHD010001307.1, read as the reverse complement.
CCGCTCAAGCCTTCTGCCCTGGGCCGTAACTGCTCGGTCCAGCTCCTGTTGGAGTGATAGTTTCCGCTTGGTCTCTTTCGAGGTCTCCAGCGCTTCCTCCAGGAACCTGGAGGCCACGAACGGCTCATGTGCGAGTGAAGAAGCGTCAACGCCAAGCAGGTTGTCCACTGGGACTGGCCTTCGGCGATGCTTGACTCCGAAGCGGGAGTCGGACGAATCGGCTTCTTTCGGTAGAGGCGGCAGTGGTCTGTTCAAGCCTGAAGCCGGAGAGGTGCGATGCGACCTGAGGACCGGTCGGCAAGGAGAAGTAGGCGGAGTGTCCGCAAACCCTTGACGGATGTCCCCAAGTCCAGGGTTCAACGAAGTATCGAACGTCTTACCATCCGACGTCCGCGCAGTGGGAGGTTGGTGTGATAGATGATCCGTTCTTGGTGCCCAAGCCGGCTTCGTTGGGATGCGATCCTGGTGCTGCTCGGCGGAGAACCGATCGGGAGGAAGAGGCTTGTCGGTTCCTAGACTGTAGTACGTGTTCGATTTGGCGGGAGCCACTGTGCATGTCGATGCAGCTGGCAAGGTCGCTCGTCTTGCGGAGACTTTTCGGAACTTGGCGACTTGTCCTCGCGACAGCTTGGTCCTCAGCGGAGCACGATTTTGATCGAGCGCTCGAGACAGCCGGGGAAGCTCTTGGTTGGGTGAGATACCGACAATGCAGTACTCGCGCATTTCCACGGGTGGTTGACGTTCATTGTCTGGACCGTGCATGGAATAGTCACCTATCTCGTCAGCCGTCTCCTAAGACAGGTGCATCCGGCGGCTCACTGTGGAGAGAGCTCTGGCGGTGTCTGTACCCTCGTACATCGATGACCCTCGGCGGTCGATCGTGTAGGGCAGATGGATGGGAGGCATGAGCGTCGTGCTGCTCAACCATTATGCCTTCCTCCTCGATCTTATCGCAGCCGAGGGCTTTCACTTTGACGGTGGTGTCGGTCGTACGCCTGTACTGACCCCCTGCGACTCGCTTGTGATCACCGAGAAGAATGCGGCCGAAGGAGGAGCTTCGAGGTTGACTCTCGAGGCTGGATGCTCTCTCGAAACGGTGGGGCTGACGATGAGGGAAGGCTGAGGCCTTGGGTCGGCGGAGCGGCAACATGGTGAAGCTAGAGGTATGCCGGTGAGTGTCGGGGAAGGGCGTGATTTGGGGTAAACCGTTGCTTCAAGGCTGCGTTGTTATGCGTTGAACTTGAAAGAGAGAGTGTGCTGTCGGAAGCCGCAGGAAGGGATCTTGTGTGACGGTCATATCGCACTGCTTGCTAGCGCGAAGATGAAACACTGCCACGGAATGCCGTCAGTCTTGCGACCGTGGCCTCGACTCATGCTCACCCAGCATCCTCGGGCTCCCTTGCGGAGCATGCATGGCGACAGCACTCATCTGACGAGCTTGCACATCCCACGCAGTCTATGTAACAGAAACAATGCGGTCAGCGGGCCCAACGAAGTGATTCACGTGACTTCAAGAGGCCACAACCCACGGGAGGAGGAACGCTCATCAGAAGGAATCGCATGCATCGGTCTGATATCTGGCCCTGCAATCCCTCAGAATGGGTTTTGTTGTCTCGATTTCACGTATTTATGGTCTGATGGGGGTCAATGATTCGTCGGCGGCCCTATTGCTGTGAGAGAGCGAGCCCATAGTGAAAAAGGTGGACCAACCGGCGATTCGACGGACCGGCGCTAAGTCCACCTCCACATTGCTCCAGATCGGCCGGGACGATGGCAGTTCAGCTCGCTATTAGCTGACTACGTGTTGTAGTCAATTGACCCAGACAAGGCAATCGACAACAGGCGCCCAGTCGCCAGAACAAACAGACCGCGTCCGTCGACACAACAATATCGACCGTCAAGATGTCGCTCTTACCTCGCGCATTAGGCTCACTGACCTCGACCGCCCTCCGATCGCGACAGCTACGTCACGCCCACGCTGCCGTGCGAGACGACGACTCCGAAGCCGCCCGCATCCACCGCGACAACGCTTCACGGGCCAGTCGCTTCCGCAAACCGCTGCCTGACGATGTCGAATACCCCGGCGCGGCGTCTACCTCACATGCATCGACTTCGCGCCCACCCGAGCCCGATCTGAAAGGCAAGGGTAAAGCTCGCGAAGCCTCGACCGAGAACTACCGCTTCCCGACGAAAGGCGCCAACGGCGGCCCGCCGGGCCCGTTCGAGATACTTGGTCTGAGCAGGAGCGCCTCTCAGGCAGAGATCAAGTCGCAGTGTGAGTCTGCGTATCGTGCTTGAGGGTCAAGGGAATGTAGCTGATCGCAGACTACCGCCTTGCGCTGCTCCTCCACCCAGACTCCTCCCACCCTTCCTCCTCACCCGCCAACTTTGCAACCCTCAACCGGGCGTACAAGCTCCTCTCAACGCCCGCCAGTCGCGAAGACTATCTGCGGTCCAACTTTGGGTGGTCGCACGATGGAAAGGCGAACCCATACGAGTTCGACCCGATGATGGCTGAAATCCTCAGGCGGAAACGCGATGGAGCGGGGCGGCGGTTCCGCAGCGAAGGGGGAAGAGGCGCTTGGGGCACGTATGGCCCCGACGGGAAGTGGCAGCCAGCGCAGGAGTATCGAGGCGGCGCTGGAGAGCCGAAGTACATGAGCCATTCGAGTTTTGGCTCGATGTTGGTCTTCCTGGTACGTCGCACGATTTGGATCTCTGGGCCGTCTTCCTCTGTCTCCTTACCTCTGAAGGCACTCTAGCATTGTACGAGGGGCGAACGTGTTGGCTGGGGGGCAGCGAAGACCGATTTGGCCTGCACGGCGCCCAGCTGACACACAGGCCATCGTCGTCGGGTGGATACAGTACCATCGCATCTCGATGATAACGGAGACAAGGCGCGAGTACCTTGATGCGCAGCACATGGACGCGTCGCACGCGCTGCAGCAAGCTCGTGAGGACGCGAAGAAGTACGGCCCGATGCGAATGGAGGCGATACAGCGGAGAGTCAATGAGATGGCGGCGTTGAGGGAGCTAGCCAGGCAGGAAGCAGAGGCGGAAGCGAATGCTGAGGCGATGAGGAGGATCGCCCCGCCGCCGACGCGCAGTCTTGCCGAGTAGCGTGGCCTAGCGTGGTACCCGGGATCGGGAAGGAGATTCAGCCGATGCCATCTTGCACGACCTGTGTGCTATATGTATGAGCGGTCACGTTCAGAGCTGGATCTCATGCACACTGATGATTAGTGACCTGAAGTCCTGTTGTCCATCAAAGGTGTCAGGACGACATGCCTGGTCTCCTCATTCACGAGCAGCTAGCGGCATAACCATGCCGAAACTTGAGATCCTAACCTTCACTGAAAGCCGCGGAACGGGGATGCCTTTGCTTGGTTGTTGACGGACCAAGAGCCCGCCCGACCGCTCCTCGTAAGCTCAGGGGACAGCGGGAAGAGTTGAGGTGCGGACAACGATCTCGATGAAGTCATACACGGCCTTGGTACGCTGCAGATCACTGCGAAGAACAAGGCACTCTCGATCGGGAGGGCTGCCTATCTACTTCCACTCCCGCCTGCGGGGTCCTCTCTCGGTCGCGCCTGCGCCAGCAACGGAGCGGAAGCCTGCAGAAACGCCAGCGTGTCGCGCCAACCCTGTCCGCCTTCCTCGGCGTGGCGAGGCTGAGCGCCTCAGCCTCGCCACGCCGGGACAGCTCATTGATGGAAGATGAGGCGATGCTAACCCCCCGGACGAGTCCAGTAGTACTCCCATGCCGCGCCGACAAAGTGAGCAGGCCACGCCCGTGCACCAGTCGTGTGTCACAGTCAGAACGGATGTCACATCGCTGTCATCCAGACGATCGCGACTTTGCCAACCGGGAACAACAGAAAAGTCAGGTAAGCATGTTGTGGCCGTCGGATCGGGGCTGCGCGCGCGTGGCTGCAACTGCGTGTATCCCGTTTTGGGTAATTTGTTTACGCCCAAGTTTGACCCTGAACGTTCCTCCCGAGTTTCACCTCGAGTCTCAAGCGCTTCCTGGCCACTGAATCGCAAGCTGAAAGCCCTCGGGTCGACCGAAATCACCTGCTGCTTCATCGCTGCACCAAAACCAAAACACGACCGTCTGACCATCTGTACATAGTCACATCTGGCCATCTCCATCTCGCTGTGCCCATCCGATACACGCATTGACGAGCGTATCATCGAAATCTCGACTTGTTGTTTTACGCACGGGTGAAACGGCCGTGTTACATCGCACGCTCCAACTTGGCCGCCCCTATCCGGTCCCCGCTGCGCGTCTGCCCGTACCGGCCATTGATTGCATCAAAAGCAATCAATCAATCAAAGCTGAGCTTGTGCCGCATCGTTTGGGTCTACATCGTTTGGCGCCTGTTCGCCCGCGGGTCAGCCACCAGATTCACGGCTGGGTTCGTTGGCTCCGCACGTACAGAGGAACCATAGAACGGACGGCGGCATCGGTACGCCTCTGCGCCATTGTTCGACTAAGGGTCCGTCCAGGCATTGACGGCGATCAAAGCGACCCGTTCACACTCTCCAAACGCAATCCGAACGCCGACCAGGCTTTGAGCCGAATCGCGCACGCCCCGTTCCCCTGCTCCCGCCTATTGCGCCCGTCGATCCCACCATGCCGGCCGCCATCTCATCAGCCCGGACCATCCCTCCACCCCTGACCGTCCCTTCAACAAAGACATCGCAACCACTATCGTCCCCTCGCTCTCCTCGTGGTGCGGTCAACGTACATCCGTGAGTAGCGATGTGCTCGGTTACTGTTTCCCCTTCCCCACCCAGAGCCGGCAAGACGGTAAGGGTGAACAGCCCCTATGCTCCCCCACTTTTCGTGGTATGCCAATCAACGTGCCCGATCCAGCCTGTACCACGTCCCGCGTTTTGTTGTTGTTTCACCGGTGTGCTAGGGCGAGCCTGGTCTACGATGCCTTTTCCATCCGCCCCATCCTTTTTTTTCCATCTTCTCCTTCTGCCAACCCCTTTCTTGCGCTCCCTTTGGTCGTGCACCAGCTGATCACATACTCTTCCAACACCCTTGTCACACCACCACGACGACGACGACACGGACGTCAATCCCTTTGTCAACTCGGCCCCCAATTGCATCACCGTGCATCATCGTCGCCCTTGATCGTTCCTGGTGATACACTTTGGCCTGAAACCGACTACCCACCCCCCACGATCCCCGTTCATTCGTGTTCGCACCCTTTTGTCGCCCCCCTCGCAACGGCCATCTCTTTCAATATATCCTCGACTCGCCCTCAAAACAACCTGGACTCCCCACACATTCTTGCCCGCCATGATGATGCTTCACTCGCACTCATCTCACCACCATTATCATCACCCCCACCTCCCACCTCCCGCCATCCCTCAT
>JAHXHD010001297.1:0-11165 GCA_019857685.1 Papiliotrema terrestris | reverse complement strand
GGTGGAGGTTTTCGAGTTTAGCAGAGCGGGTCACCAAGATCCGGTATTCTTCTGTCAACATTACACCTGTGCAGATCCTCCCATACATACAGACGTCTTTCCCCCGAGCCTCACTGCCCCATCGGGATCATCGGCTGCTGACTGTGCGCAGGCAACTCGCATCTCACCGCTTGAGCCGAGACGGCCCGCAACGACGTCCACCCCGCCCATCCCGCTTCCCCGCGCTTCCCCATCCGTCATGAGCCACCGCGCCCCGGTCTCCTCGTCGTCCAACAACGACACGCCGGGCGATACGCCGCCTCTCGCGCTCAAACGGCGGCGCATCACGCGCGCCTGCGACCGATGTCACAAGGGAGGGATCAAGTGCGCAGCGAGCAAGGATCCGAATATATGTCTGCCATGCGCGAGCTTCGGCAGCGAGTGCACATACGACCGGCCGATCAAGCGGCGCGGGCCCGCTGCAAGGCGACTCAAGGATGAAGAAGGATATGTAGGCGTGGAGAGGCAGGACGAGCACAGTGGATCACCGGATGAGATGCCGGTGCCGCGTCGTAAAGCCCGGCGGGTCGAGGAGGAGGATATATGGAGGGCGGAACACGTTGCGAACTCGGAGGTGATCGAGCATCTCGTCGAGGGCTACCTGCGCATAGTCTATCCCATGTAAGTGTCGGTGGGGAGACAAGTCAAGGCCGCATCATTCTAGCATGCCATCGCTCACCGCAGCCTGCCATACTTCCACTGGCCGACATTCTCGTACGACGTCCGCCGCAGACGATACCTGCACGACCGGCCCTTCTTCGCGGCGACCATGGCCGTCTGCGCCATGTCGTCCGCTCGACAGCGCGACGGCGCAAAGATACCCAACTTCGATACGACGCTCAACCCGGACATCCCGCCCTCGCAGGTATTCTACAACGCGGCCGTCAACGCTTTCCCCAAGGGAGACCTCCTCGCGGCGTCCGACTTTGACTACAAGCGCGCCAAGGCGCTTTTGACGATGATCAGTATCCAATATGGGCGGGTCACCGAGGTCAAGCTGCATCTGGGCGAGCTGTGCACCATGTGCTCGCTGGAGGGCTTCCATTCTGAGAGCCGGTGGCCGCCCGGCCTGAATGCCATCGAGGTGGAGGAGCGGCGACGGCTGGTACGTGCAGAGTCAAGCGCTTCTCCCCGCCGTGAGTTGAGTCATGCTCACCGCAGTTCTGGGCGATATACCAGCTGGACATCTACGCGTCGATCATATGGGGCATGATGGTCTCGCACCGCGAGTCGCAGATCACCGTCGGCTACCCGACCGAGGTATACGAGGACGAGGAGATCACGCCGTCGGGCTTCCTGCCCCGCCGACCGGGCAAAGGGGTATCGTTCCTCCGCGGCTGGAACTTTGTCTGCGACTTGTACCGCGTGATCGAGCACGCGACGGACCGGCTGCGGGCCAACCGGATAGGCGGGTCGGCGCTCGACGACGTGACAGGCCTGTACTCGCGCAAAGGGGGACCGGACCCCAGCGAGGTGCTCGGCGTGGTGGCCAAGCTGTATAACCAGCTGCCGGTGGATTTCAAGCGCGTCAATGCGATGACGGGCGATCTGGAGAAGGACAGGTATGGCTTCACCAGTGAGTGGGGCGGACAAAAGCCCAGGAGCCGTTCCTGACGTTAGCGACCAATATCATCATCACGCTGCAGACGCTACGCAGTGTCGTAGCGGGCTCAGAGGAGGCAAATGTGCACCAGCGGTGCACGATCGCAGCGGAGATGCTCGACGCGTTCGCGTCCGTACCGGTGTCGTACATCCAGGCGGGGTCCGCCCCAATGGTGAGTGACTGCAACTGAAGTCTCACGATTCGCTGACCCCAGCTGCACCACCTGGCGGGCGTTGGCCACCTCCTCGGCTCGATCATCCAGTCCCCGCTCTCACAGCACTCATACCTCCGCGTCCGCACCGTCCTGCTCGCCTTGGCCGACATGCTCGCCACGCTCGAAAGCGCCCTCTCGAACGCGCCCGATATCGCCCTCCGCCTGCGCGCTCACGTCTCCCGCATTGACAACTACATGACTGAGGCGGCACTGCAACAGCAGCATCAAGTCCAGGTTCCCATGTCTCTCCCTGGGCGGTCCGACGCACACCCGTACCTCCCCTCGCTGCTCAACGTGAGTCTTCTCCACAACACTCGAGCCTCGCTGACGCCAGTTCCACGCCCCGCCTTCGGACGTCCGCACCGAGGCCCTGAACCGCCCACAGGCTGTTCAATCCGCCTACACGCCCGCCGCAGCATCGACAGCAACGACCTCGTCGTCCAACCCGACCGGAGCCTTGCCGGGCCTGGAGGGAGCGATCGGCCAGCCGCCCATCGGCGCGTCGCCAAACCCCGCCGACTGGGAACCGTCCGTGGACGTCTCGCCAGCTGTGGAGTTCCAGATTCCGGATGACCTCTTCTCCGATTGGCCATTTGATTTCGGGCAGGGAGACATATTCGATTGGCTCGGAGACGTGCAGGCGCAGCAGGCACAGCAGGCGCCGGGTGCTGGGCCCGAGGTGTTCGATTTCGGGTCAGGTGCGGGTGCCGGCGCGCAGGAGTGGGACGCGCCTAGGGTGGGGGCAGACCATGTGGGATAGGCGGGACGAGTGAAGATTTCTCTGTTGTACCCCGTCGCTATGCATCTGTTGTCAACCCGAGCAATACATCAGCCACGTGCTGCCAGAGAGCCTGACGGCTGACGATGGGTCTCGGACTGCTTGCTCTGCGCCAAGTCAATATGGGGGCCTCCGAAGAAGAACTGGGAGAAAGTGATGACGTGCATAGAGGTCGGCGGCATTCGCGGCGTTCGGCGGGCTGAATTCACTGTAGCTTCACCGGGGCTCATCCTCGTCTTTTGCCTTGAATCGCGCGATTCCCGCTCATGATATGGCCTCGACCTCGCAGGGCGATATACGCCGATACGGACAAGCTTGCGTTGCATGTCGGAAGAAGAAGCGGAAATGCCTGCCTAGCGACTCGGGCGGCGATCGTTGCATGCTATGTGAGCGGGACGGGGACGAGTGTCAGGTGTCCAGGTGGGCATGCCCATCACTGTCCGGAGTCTTGATAGCTAAATGGCGCAGCAAGCGCAGAAGAACGAGCAGTCGCGTCGAGCGCCCGACAGGGCAGACACAGACCTCAGACGCCGGTCCGGGCGATCACATCAGCCAACGCATCTCCTTCTCGAGTCCCGCAGCCCCCCTCGTTCGACCGAGCGGATTTGAGCCAGACACGATGGCCTTGCAATCCCTGTCCGAAGCATCAACGATACACGACTCATACACTCACTACACCTCTTCTCCGTGGGCCGGACCGTCTACCGCATCGACGGGTGATGGCCCAACTCCTCGGGCGATGAGGACCGGCCCGCGGACACCTTACCATCTCGCAGTAGCGGACTTTGTCGATCGGGTGTGCGGCCCTCCTGGACAGGATGAGCCGCAGGAGACGCTGTTGAAGACATACTTCGCATGGCAATGCCCACAGCACATGCCGGTGAATGAGAAACTGTTCCGCCGTGAGTGCCCTACGAGCTGAGCTTTCCGAGAGCGGATACGGAGTGCAGGGTCATGCGGGCCAAGGCTGACTCGCAGGCGACATGCAGGCTTCGCCACATGGGCCATATTACTCTCCTCTCCTGCTGCAGGCACTCCACGCTCAAGCTTCCCGACACCTCGCCGTGCGGGAAGAGGGGTGGACCTACGGCGTGAGTGGCCATTGCTGGTGTGACATCCTGCTCGTTGTGCTGACTGTCAGGACCGAGCGAACGCGCTCCTTATCCCTACTTTGACCTCTCTTCCGTCATTGACAACTATACAGGCGCTGTTGATTCTGGCTGGCCGGGACCTCGCACTGAACATGAGCAGCCCAGGGTGGCTCAAGAGCGGAATGGCTTTCCGGATGATCGAGGACTTGGGGCTCGCGGAGGATGCAATGATCGACATGGCTCAAGTGCCGGAGCATAGGAGAGAAGAGGTCGAGATGCGAAAACGAGTGTTCTGGAGCGCGTATTCGTGGGACAAGTGGGTTTTACATTCCTTGCTCGAGAGAACGCTCACGGGACAGGTTCTTCGCGCTCACTATGGGCCGCCGGCCGACGTTCCGCCTGCCAGCTGCCAATATCCAGGTGTACCGGAGTGAGCGGTCTGATGAAGAGGCCAGACCACCTCTGACGATAGGTAACGCCAATTCGCCCTGGGAGCCATTCTCGCCCGAGGGAGCATTCGGCACGTACCCGATGCACATGGACCATGCTGGCGAGACCTTCCATGCGTGAGAGCAAAGGGTTCTCACAAAGCTGACACGCTAGACTATGCCTGCTGCAGATCGAGCTCGAAGCGATCATCGACCGATTGTATGTTGGGGTTGTGCCTGCAACGACCGAAGGACCCCCCATCATTGATGATTTGAGAGCTCGCCTTCTCCAATGGCGGCAAAAGGTCGCGGGCATCCTGCTCGACACTTCGTACCTCCCTCCCTTCTGCCCACCCCCTCACATCTTCACCCTCAAGTAAGTCTGGGAGAGGCGTGCTCAACGTTGACAGTAGCTTGTTGTACCGAACCGCGTGGATCCTGCTCCAACGCCCGCTGATCCGTTACGAGACGCACGCCATGGAAGCACGGCGGGCATGTGTCGCCCGCTCTGCCGAGCTGCATAGCCTCTTCGAGCTACACGAGCGGACATTCAACCTGCGCAACATCACCTACCTCGTCGCGTACGTCGCGTACGTTTCCGCCACTGTCGACGTCGTCGAAGCCCTGTCGAACGATGTCTCCCGCTCGGGTCCCGCCGCGCAGCGCCTCGAGTTGACGCTGCGAGTCCTGACCCGCGCGGCGGGGCATACGCCTGGGATCCTGCGCAGTATACACCATCTACGTCATAAGCTCCGGCAACCTCGCTCGGGCCGGGCGATGCCAGGCACCTCGGGGACGATCACGCCCACTACCGCGCACCCGTCTGGCAGCGCGATAGACGCCGATGGCCTACATTCGGCAATTCTCGCCGATGCGAGCCGAGAACCCATAATGGATGGGACTGTCATTGCGAGGGATCGAAGCGGAAGCGCTGGGGAGGACGGGACGATCCACTGGAATATGCACTCCAACGTCTTCGGTGATGTGCCCCTGGGCTGGAGCTTCGAAGAGCTTTTCGCGGCGTTGCAGCCGGAAGGGTCAGTCCAGCAGGAATCATATGTGGATGCAGTCGCGGACTCGACGGCTTGCCTCCCCCTGACAGACTATGATTGGCTGAACCTATGACGATCATATACGTGTAACATGCATCCGGCCACAGTGCTACCTAGTGACCATGGCTTCCGTTGACGCCGTTAGTCCCATTGACGTGGTGAGCTCCCTTGACACCGTTGAGCTTGGTACCGTTGGCTAGGGTACCGTTGGCTAGGGGCTTATCCGACTTGGTCGAAGCCAGCACAGCATCCACCATCTGCTGCGCGGCGCCGAGGTAGTTGCGGGGATCGCACAGTGCCTTGATCCGCTTCTCGTCCATCTTCTCCGTGACCTCTGCACGCTTCATCAACTCCTCGAACAGCGTCGACTCCCCATCCTCGATGCACGTCTTGCACGCATCATAGACAATATCGTGTGCGGCATTTCGTCCCACAACGGGCGCCAGGCCCATCATGACCGCCTCGCCGACGATCAAGCCCTTTGAGCTGTCCAGGTTACGCATCATCCGCCTGCCGTCAGCGCTCGCTCTCCACCCGTCGGCAATCTGTCCGGGGGATAACTCACTCTGTATCGACACACAGGCCACCGAGCGCGAATTCGGCGTGCGCCAGGGCACCCGATGCGACGCAGAATGCCTCTGGCACACACACCCATTCGAGGTGCCACGGTCCTGAGGCACGCTCAAAGTCAGAGACCATCCCATCCAATACGGCAGCGGCGTGATTTCGAAGCAGCTTCGACGCGGCCAGCATAGCCTCGGAGGAGATCGGGTTGCGCTTCTGTGGCATGGTCGAGCTCGCGCCACGATGGGGCACGAATGGTTCTTGCACTGTTCTCAGCGCCGGATACGGCCCATCGTACGAGCATGGTTCACCCTCGGAGAACTCATTAGAGCACATGATGATCAGGTCCAGGGCGATCTTGCCGAGCGTCCCGCCGACAAGCTGTCCATGAGCCCGATGCCACATATGCTTAGCCCGGACACGTACTGCAAGGAAATTGACGATCTCCGCGACACCGTCCCGCGCCACATGCCACGATATAGCGGGGTTGCTCAGCCCGAGGTCCTCCGCCATCTTGGCCCGTACGCGTAGACCGACGTCCGAGTCGCCGAGGGACGCTAGTGTGCCAACGGCACCTCCGAAAGCCACCATGAGCGCCCGGGGCTTAAGCTCTTGAAGACGCTCATAGTGTCTGTTGATGGAAGAGAGGAACACGGCGATTTTGTAACCGAAAGTTATAGGCAGTGCGTGCTGGAGGTGGGTCCGGCCGGCCATGGGGGTGTCGCGGTACTTGGCCGCGAGGTTGGATAGGATCCCCTTGAGAGATTGTAGCTGGTCTTCGATGATGTCCAGCCCGGCTTGCATCTGGCGCATGGAGGCGAGGTCCATGATCTGGGGTCAGCTTTCTAGCCCATTCGATCATGTTCAGGGCTTACGTCCTGCGTGGTGGCCCCCCAGTGCTGCGGTCAGCTGCCACTTCCGAGCACGCGACGGGGGGCAGCTCACGAGGTACTTCCCGCTCTCTCCCTGACACATCGCGTCCAGCTGCCTGATCAATGGCAAGATCGGGTACCCGACGATGTCTGTCTCCTTGCGAAGTCGCTCAAAGTCTAGCTTATCCACCGCGCATCCCGCCTCGATCTGACGGCCCGCATCGGCCGGAATGACGCCCAAGGCTGCCTGAGCACCTGCCAGTCAGCAAGGCGCCAGAGCTCATGCTCAAGCACGTACGAGCCAAGGCCACTTCGGCCTCGACACAGCGGGCGATATAGGCCGTGTCGGCTGCGGGAGTCAGCCGTGTCCTCCGCCACATGGTCGCATGTTCACGTACTGAACTCGGCCCGCATGCGGTCGGAGGTGAAGATGTTGCGGAAGAGTCGCGAATCGTATGCAGAGATGGTCCCGTTCATCGTGCAAAGCGTTGATGAGGGTCCCAGAACGGCGCGCCCTGTACATATATCTTGACTGCCCAGCACCCGGAACGGTTTGAAGCGGTCATCGCGGTATTCGCGGTGTTCGGAAGTACGGCGGCGTTCGAGGGAGATGATCGAACCCCGCACAGCGGAAAGCTGCCTACTCGGCGTTCACGCAACATGTCATCCCTTGCCTTCCACTCAAGCGGCGGCGCCTGGAGATCATACGCCCCTCCGCATCCTCCACAGATCGTGCGGCGTTGGCGGCATTCATCTCAGGAGGCGGTCTCCAGCGCAATCAGGACACCCGGGCTCATCTTCGAATCAACCATCCTTCTTAATATTTAAGGATGACCTAGAAATCCCCAGGGTGCCCCGAGCATCCACTCACTCACAACCTCAAGCCCAACATGTTCTCCAAGTCTACACCTGTACCAGTCACCCAGCCGACGCAGATCGATGCTGGTCCGATGGAGACCAAGGAAGATATCGAGCAGCGGGAAGACTTTACCGCTGTCCCGGCCACTGCAAACGACGATGATCAAGTCGGATACGCCACGTTCGTGGCCGCTCAGAACAGTGGATACGTACCCGTAAGCGCTCCCCCGTTTTCCAGGCTAGACGTTCGAGTTCGGGGATGAAGGAAGGCAAGGCGCCAGAGATGAGAAAATGAAGTGATTAGCTCCGAGGCTGACCCCAGACACCTGCCGAGTCGCGGGCTGTCCTGCGACGCATCGACTGGTTCATCCTGCCGATATTCACCTTCACGCAGTGTCTGCAGTTCATGGATAAGTCTGCGCTCAACTACGCAAATCTGTTCGGATACCAAAAGGCCTTGGGCCTCCACGGCTCACAATGTGAGTCGAGACCAGTCCGACCGAGTCCCGGCTCATTGCTCAGATTCTTGGCTCGGAGGCGGCTTCTACGTGGGGTACCTGGTCGCTCAGTTCCCGATGGGGTACCTGCTTGGACGATACCCGTGAGTCACTGCGACGCTGCACATGCATGTGGCCTGTGGCTGATGTCAGCGCGGGCCGAGTCCTCGGGGTCAGCTGCCTCATCTGGGGCTTGGTGGTTCTCCTGTCCACTCAAGCGCACACCTTCGCAACAGCCATGACTGTGCGGATCTTTCTCGGCATGATGGAGGCCGTCGTCACTCCGGGCTTAAACTGTAAGCCCCCCCTTTCAGTCACTTCGTCGGCGGTTCTGACGTCCAGTGATGACGGGGTTTTGGTACACGAAGAAGGAGACCCCTAATCGCCAAACGCTCTGGTACTCTGCGTTGGGTCTCGGGGTGAGCTTTTCGCCCGCCTCCACCGCAGTACAATCTAATCCGACAGGGGATCATAGGCGGATTCATCGCCACAGGTATCAGCAAACGCCCTGAGAGTCCTACCATCCCGAACTGGACAGTCATCTTCTACATCCTCGGCGCCATCACCATGGCTTGGGCCTTCGTCCTGTACTTCGTGTTGGCCGACAGCCCATCGCGCGCGTTCTGGTTGGACGAAAAGCAAAAGTTCATCGCGGTGCAGCGGGTCTCGGCCGGAATGGTCGGTATCAAGTCGAAGAAGTTCAAGATCGCGCAAGTAAAGGCGGCGATGCTTGACCCCAAGACGTACCTTTTGTTCATCGCCACATTTGCTACGAGCATTCCCACGGGGGTACTGTCAAACTTCTCCACCGTCATGTGAGCTTTGACGTCTTCAGGTCGTGGGCGAGACTGATCAGTAGTATCCGGGACATCGGCTTCAACGCGTTTGAGACGACTCTCATGGACGTGGTACGGAACGTCTTCCAGATGATCGGGGTCATTGGCGCCGGATACTTCGCCACAAAAGTCAAGAACAGTGCGTCATTGTTCTTGTCACCAGGTGTACCTGTCCGCTGAGCCCGCAGCAAGAATCATCATGTGCACGTTCGGCAACATCGTCTGCATCACCGCCTCGGCTTGCCTGGCCTATTTACCGGCCGAGGCTAAGTGGGGCCGACTCGTCGCTTTGTGGTTCACCAACTTCCAGTCCATCGGCTTCGTCCTGGGCCTCGTTATGATCTCGTCAAACATCGGTGGATACACCAAGAAGCAGTTCACCTCTGGCCTGGTGTTCGTGGCGTACTGTGCGGGCAACATCGTTGGACCACAGTGTGAGTCTATGGGTTGGGGGCCGTTCGCCTAACGGTGCTGAAATCAGTCGTATACAGCTATGAGGCGCCGAGGTACAAGACCGCCACGACGGCCATGGTCGCCAGCTACAGCATCAAGACTGTTGCGCACCTGCTCCTCGGTGGTGAGTGCAAGGGATCCCAGCGAGTGCTGCTCGTGCTCAAGACCAGCTTACATGTTTCTCGACAACAAGCGTCGAGACCGGAACAATGGCCCTGTCGACGAGAACCGGGGAGCAGAGGCGGGTATGTTGGACGTTACCGAATTTGAGAACCCCGACTTCCGATACGTCTTGTGAAAAGCACAAAGGCAGGCCGGATGATAGGTCTTGGATAGGGTTTAGCGGGTATGATTACTTTCAGCTCTTAGTAGAAGTGTCAATGCCAGTGTCGCGGTCTTCCGTTCTTCGTTTCGGATTCAAGTCGTATTGTTCCCCTCTCAACGGACGCCCACACTACACGGTGCCTCATTTCACACTCGACTGCATCTCGATGATCCACTTCCGTCACCATCAATCTCACCATCTCAATCCTCCCTCTCCGCCTTAGACGCGGGCCTCGGACTGCTCCTCGGCGTCCTGTTCCTGGGCGGACCCGGCATCGAAGCCATCTTGGCGAACATGGGCTGTGACGGTGTCCGGGGCGTCCGCAGCTCCGGTCCTCCGCCCTCCATTCTGTTCAGCAAAGGCGACCCCGTCAACGGCATCGTCTCTTCCCCAGCGCCGAGTCCCCGCAGTCCACGATCCTGCAGCACAGCGGTCTCGAATTCGATGGCGTCCTCGCAGAAGAACGACCACCAGCCCACCGCGAGGGGGATGGTAAACGTGTGCCAGAGACTGTGGGCGTCGATGATCCGCGCGACGGGCCGGAAATCGAGCAGCTCGAACGACATGGCGAGGATCGTGAGGCCCACGAGGGTGATGGGGGTCATTGCGTGCAGCGAGCGGTTCTTGAGCGGATCATTTGGTGGGTAAGGGTTGGGGAAGGCGATAACCCGATCGCCGAGAGAGAAGCGGGGGTAGCGGAACGCAAAGGACAGGGACCATAGAATCCAGATCGCAAAGTGGACGAGGCCGAGCCCGACGACGAACTTGGTGTGGTAGCCGTATGGGAAGTGGCCGAGCGGGAAGGAGAGGAGATAGAGGAAGTGCGAGCCGACGACGAAGGCCACGATGGCCACGGCCGGGTAGGCGAGGCGCGACGTGGCCGTGGGCGTTTGCAGGTGGAAGACGCGGAGGATGGCGTAGATGAGCGAGCAGGCGACGGTAAGGGTCGCGGAGAAGTAATCGAGCCGCTCGGTCAGGGGAGTGTCTGCCGATCAGTTCAAAGTCACGCACGCAACGGACGACGGACTCACCTCTGATGTGGAAGACGGTGGACCAAACCCAGGTGTTGAGCTGGGCGTATCCAGCGAGCTGCAACCACCTCCTCAGCTTGTTCTCGGAGTGGACCCGTCGCTTCAGGTCATTCAGACCTTGCAAGTTCACCAGGAAGTTGCCTAGTGACATGAGCACCGAGAACGGCTCCTGGATGGGGCCGAGGCGGTAGAACGGCCATTTGCCGTAGACTACGCATGAGCACATCACCAAGTCATGAGCGCGAGCAACCCACATTGGTGCCATTTCGACCCCTGCCGGATGTTATCCGTGAACGAATGGGCACATTGGTACCGACAGTCATCTTGGCACGTCCAGCCGAACCACCTCAGGTAGAAGGCGATGGGCGGCTGGGACGGGTCGCAGTACGTCAAGTTGCAGCCTTTGAGACAGTGCTGGAAGGTCGGATTCCGGTCACCGGAGGACGCGAGCGCGACGGCGACGAGGGCGAGGACGAGCAGCACCACCGGCAAGCGGCACCGGGGTACGAGGGACATGTCGGAGG
>JAHXHD010001293.1:0-14837 GCA_019857685.1 Papiliotrema terrestris | reverse complement strand
CTCTCTGTCTCTCTGTCTCCCTTAGTAGATCCGTCTCGTTGATGCCCATTGACAAACCTACCGATTTCCCCGCCTCCGCTTCTCCTCCGGACTCCACCCGGTTCCAGCACGTACTCCATCCACATCCAACCATGAAGCACATAAGAAGCTTTCGCTACAATGGTGGTCGTCCCGTATTTCCTCTCTTTTCTCAGGTCTTTGTCGGCGTCTCTTAGTCAGCTTGATACAAAATGAAGATCGCTGGTAACACTTTTGTACGCTGCCCTCTCACCCTCCACATCGGTCACTGACGTATCAGGTCATCACCGGAGGTACGGGCGGTATTGGAGGAGCTACCGCCAAATCGCTTGTCGCGCAAGGCGCTTCGGTTGCTCTGTTCGATGTCATCGACGCGACGAAGGGAGAGGCGTTCGCCCAGCAAGTGTCGGCCGATAACAAGGCCAAATACTATCGAGTCGACATCACCGACTCGGACGCCGTCAAGGCTGCTGTCGAGGACGTCGTGAAGACGTTCGGAAACTTGAAGGGTTGTGTGCACTGCGCCGGGGTGGCCATCAAAAGGCCGTGGACGAACGATGTTGCTGAGTCAATCCCCAACTTCAAGAAGGTGAGTCCTAGGCTCCAGGTGCTGCTACATCTTGCCCAATCTCCCTGGGGGAATGCAGGGCGAGGCGGAGGGTTGTTCAGGTACTCATCACGAACGGGCTGACAGCCAGATGCTCGACATCAATGTCACCGGAACCTTCATCGTCAATGCCCACATCGCAGACGCCATCAACAAACCCTTGAACCACCCGGACGGCACCGACAAGCATGCCCCTTTCTGGACCACCGACGAGGAGCGAGGCGTCATCATCAACTTCGCATCTGCCGCTGCGAACCCGTACGCGCGAGTTCTCTCGTACGGGCCTACCAAAACCGCCGTGATCGGCATTACCAAGTGTGAGTCACGGTGGACACAGCATGGGTGTTGCACTTTGCTGATCCGAAGCCCTGTCCGACTTCTTAGGACCTTCCGGAATCCGAGTGGCTTCTATTTCTCCCTGTGAGTAGCCTGCGAGCTCGAGCTTCCAGCTTGTAGGCGAGCTTACCTCCAGCGATCGTGGTCTCTGCGATGACGGCCAATTTCTCCACATACTTCTCCGACGACTTGCTGAAGCACGCGACCTTCCCCCGAGTCCCCCTTACCGCCGACCAGATCACCCCTACCATCCAGTACATCATCGAGAACGTTGGCGTGAATGGAATCGATATCCCCGTGGACGGTGGATGGCGGCTGGTCAGCAGCAAGGCTGGAATCGATGGGGGTGCCGACCCGCGTGACCTCGCTCCGGGCCTCGAGTAGATCGCGGAGCTCTTGGTTGTGGGATCTCTGGACCGCTCGGCCCTGCTGCCAATGAAGAGCAAAATGTACAATCTTATGCATATCACCTCATGTCATGACCGTGTAGAATCCTCTGTTCAGCGTGAGCAGAGCCTCATGAGAGACTCCTCCTGCAACGAGCCTTGCAGGTTGTTGCGCGCACTTCCGAGAGGAAACGGAGATATCACCACAGACAACAGTCCGCCGACATGGGTAACCAACGGCGTATGTCCGAGGTCACAGCTGAGTAACGGCAGGTGACGGGTCATGACAGCGGCTCGGCCCTGAGCATTCAGTGGCTGGATGATATGATGCAGACCTCTATGACCGGTAGTTGGAAATGTCTGGTCGTTAGATCCCCTCTACGCTTGCGCCTGGCAGAGCGAGCACAAATCCGCGCCGGCTCGGTTAATACAGGACAAACTAGCTCCGCTTCGGCTCAGGGAGGTTGAGACCGCTCCCCGCCCAACGTGGCCCACGACTTTGAAAGGCGGCGTGCGCGAAATGGATTTCCGTTCTCGCTTGGAAGCATCGCCGGGGCGGTTTTTCCAGGTGATCATGGACTACGGCGCTACACGGGTACGTGCAGTGCCTGGACCTAGGGATTGAAGACGGACCTTGGCTCATGCCGTCGCGGCAAACAATCGAGGACTTGCCATATCTGGTAGTTCCGCTTGCTTAACCCCGTTTCACCGCTGCGGCAAAAGCGCCTGGAACACTGCTTACATACTCCCCACATTTACTCCCGCAGTCTTAAGCCGTGTACCTTTTTGTTGCAGCCCTTACAGCAGAGTTACGATGACAGCAAGAAGCGGGGTAAACAGGAAACTCATTGTCTGGAAGAAAGGTATATAGGTCAGTCACCTGCGGGGCAAGGATATCTCACCCCACAGGCCCCGCGGTCACCCTTCATTCACGGCGCCATCTCAAGCCCCCTTGCTTCTTGAACCGCCTCGACCAACTTTACCTCGCTTCCGCTTGTCCTCATGTCCCAAGTTCACCATGACATCGAGCCTTACTTGGCTCCAGTCCGACCGCAACCCAATCGCTCTTCGAGCCAGCTCGAAAAGGCGACGATCTCTCATGTCGAGCACCAAGGCAAAGGTACCGAAGCTCTCCATGATGTCGCGCTCATGACGGGAGAGCGACATGAAAAGGTGGGATATTCGTGACTAGTCCGAAGCTCAAAGCTGATAATTCAGCTCACTGGGTTCGTCATCTTCTTGTCTCTCACCGCTGCGGTGTCTGGTTTCTGTTTCGGGTATGACACCGGTGTCATCTCCGCTTCCTTGGTCTCCATCAAGGATGATCTCGGACACATTCTCAATGCTCAAGAGAAAGAGTGGATCTCGTCTGCCACGTCTGTCGGAGCACTGTTCGGGTACGTCAATGCTGTCTATCGATCACGGTCGTCTGACCTCGTAGAGCCATCATCTCAGGTGGCCTTGCGGACAAAATCGGCCGAAAATGGGTTCTCGCTATCGGTGACGTCTGGTTCGTCATCGGTGCGGTAATCATCTGCGCCTCGTTCTCGGTACCTCAGATCATCGTCGGTCGAGCGTTGCTCGGTCTGGGCGTGGGCACCGCCGCTGGTGTGGCGCCGCTTTACATCGCCGAGCTCGCTCCGACTCGATTCCGAGGTGCCCTGGTCACTATTCAATCACTGGCTATCACTGGCGGGCAGTTCATCTCGTACTGCATTGGCGTGCCCTTGACCGGGCACCACGGATGGCGAATTCAGTTCGCGATCGGCATCCCGCCTGCGTTGATTCAGGGTTTGCTCATGTGAGTGGTGACCCATTGTTCTTGCGTCTACGGGAAACTGATCCTAGCCACTTCCTTCCCGAATCGCCTCGATACGACCTTCTTCGCGGCAGGCGAGAGGCCGCTCTTCGAACTATCCAGAGGAGCTACAACTCGATGTCGGAGGACTACATTGCTGTTAAATTCGCCGCCCTTGAGGAAGTTGTCGCGATCTCGGCTCGATTCCAGGAGGACTACAACCTGAAATCTCGACTCAAGATGGTCATCACTCAACCTCGATACAGGAAGCCCGCGATCACAGCTCTCGGCATCGGCATTTTCCAACAACTCTGTGGTTTCAACTCGCTCAGTGAGTGCCAGTCAGGAGCTATGTTTTCGGATCACTGCTGAGATCCAGTGTATTACTCCGCCACGATCTTCTCGATGGCCGGTTTCAACAACCCGACCGCTGTTGGCCTGATCGTGTCTGGCACCAACTGGTTCTTCACCTTTGTGGCCATGTTCCTCCTTGACCGAGTTGGCAAGCGACGGATTCTTCTTTGCACCTACCCAGGAATGATCGCTGGACTGGCACTCGCCTCCATCGCTTTTTGGAAGATGACGGCCGAAACGGGCCACCGATTGGTCGAAGGCGTCGTTTACCCCTCCAACTGGTCCAACATGATGTTGGGAATGATGGTCGTCTTCATTGCCTTCTACGCCACCGGTTCCGGCAACATCACCTGGACGGTTGGAGAGCTGT
The DNA here is from genome assembly GCA_019857685.1 of Papiliotrema terrestris. NCBI lineage: Eukaryota > Fungi > Basidiomycota > Tremellomycetes > Tremellales > Rhynchogastremaceae > Papiliotrema > Papiliotrema terrestris. The sequence goes on along the minus strand of JAHXHD010001293.1, from coordinate 10,968 downwards.
TCCCGCTCGAGATGCGGGGAATCGGAGCTGCCATCTTGGCGGGAGGTGTCTGGGCAGCGAACATCGTCATCTCCGCCACCTTCCTCACGCTCATGGACGCCATCGGCCCCACCCCAACATTCGGCCTATACGCCGGTATTTGCTTCGCCGGACTCATCTTCATCTTCTTCTGCTATCCCGAGCCGAGTGGCTTGTCCCTCGAGGAGATCCAGGAGATTTACAAATACGGCTTTGGTGTCGCCAAGTCGAGGGAGATCCGAGCCGAACACAAACGCGCCATGCTCGAGCAGAATAGCGACAGTGTCCAGGGAGTGAGGACTCCCGAGATGGTCGAGTCCAAGTAACTCAACGAACCTGCGAGGCGCTCGAGGCTCGGAATAAGGGGGAGAAATAGGTCGACCGGAGGGCATGGAAACGATGAGCTACAGGCTCTGGTCCGAATTTTGTCAAATGTGAATCAATTTGTAGCTTTACTCTTGTGTGTGGGATAGGGTCCCACTGCCGGGAGTCTCGGTAGGCTCATGCAACGCGTCTTTTGAGCAAACAAAGGCATCAGCTTGGTTTGCCAGACTCGAGACCGAACCGCCTTGCGTTGAGTCCCAGGACGTCGGGAGTGGACCACGCTCTGCAATTGGACGGTTCCTGAGTGCAGCTTCGGCACCTCTTGGTTCAAATCCATTCTCCACTCATATGTTAGGGTCTTATGCTACCTGGAGGAACAGCTCTGGGCTGCCACGGACGAGAACGTTCTTATTCCGGCGCAGAACGCTGGCAGTCTTATGAGATCTGGATGCATGAAGCAGATAAACCGCCAAACAGTGAGCGAGAACAGAGCGTGTACGTCGGTGACTGCAATACTTCAAGGCGAGGTGAAGTAAGTTTGCCACTCTGACGAGTGGCGAGACCGCGTTGCTTCATCCCTCATCGCCGCGAACGGAAAACTCCGCTTTCGGTGGACCGGCGTTTGTGCCCGTTAATCCGGTCCTCGTCACTCAACCGCGGGGATCGCTGCCCCACGTCAAACCCGGTTCCATGCTGTTGTACCTTGACTCGCAGATCTCTCGTATTCCCCCATCTGAGCAATCTGCAGCCGTGTGGGATCAAAGCATCAATCCCGTTTCGGCTTTCCGTTGACCATGTCTGACGAGGAAAGCGTCAGCAATGATCGCCCAGAAGGGCCGACACGGAAGCGGAGAGCGCGTCTGAATTGCGCCGGTGAGTTCCACCAACAAGCACCCTCATCTCCGCGATACAATCACGCTTGCCACGACACGAGCTGATGCGACAGAGTGCCGGCGGTTGAAGCTCAAATGCGATCGTAAAGGTAGTGAACGCCGCGTATTCACCGCAACAGCTGCCTGACAGTGCAGTGCCTTGCGTCAACTGTATCAAGAGAAAGTGTCAGCATATTTGCCCGGACGGAGCCAGAGATGCGGTCCGGAAGACGTGAGTGAACGGCTCTTCCCTACGTCACTCGCATCATCAGTCCCTCTGCTTGTCAAGCCATGTCAGGGCGATTGGAATGGCGTGGGGTCACGTGCACTTTGCCGTGCTATACCGCAAGGGATCTGGCTTGGCCGGAAGATCACACATCATATACCCTTTTACCCCAACCTGGGACACCGGTCCGGCTTCACACTGAGCCTCCCGGCTGATACAGCAGAGCCGCATCAGTGCGAGCACGCTCAGCGAAGAGCTCCGACGAAGTTGGCCCCCAGACTCAAGATGCCATGAGCCAGCAACTAAACCCCCAAAGGTCGCGGGCGCAGTCCTTCCAACAACCGCCACAACAGGCACGCGCACCCACATCGATACCGGCACTCCACAACACGGCAACCGAGGAAAGACAGGCATCTGCGCAATCATCTCTGCTTCCTGACCCATCGATACCCTCGCGCGTCACCGATGTCGACGTCGACATATTTCGCGGCTTCACCGACTCTCTACCGCAGGCCGACCAGGCATCAACAGCTAGCCAGAATCAGGCGTTGATGACGAACCAAGCTCGAGCCTCCGATGCTGGCTTTTCTCACCACAACGTCGGTCCATTCCAAAATCAAGTTACCACCTCGCCGTTACCGCGTCCGTCCTCCTCTTCCCTCTCACAATCGCCATTAGAGCAAGCAAATGAGCAAAGCCACGGCACGCTCGTCATATCGCATACGGGGAGATCGAAGTATCTTGGGCCGACAGCGGCCAGTGAATGGCTGAAGGATGTATGTGCTGTTCGTGCGTTCAGTCGACGACTTACTAACCTGCAGCAAGAGATCGACGCTCTGCATGACACGCCTACAGCGTCCCGTCCGGGTTCCCCAGGGCCTGGGCAGACCGGCCGCCCAGCAAACCAAGCACAGCATGGCATCTTTTCCTTCCTGGGTTCCCGCAACACTCCCTCTGTATCATCCCTTATGCTTTCGCTGCCGAATCCCGAGGAGGCCGAGGTGCTCATCGACTCGTACTACCGCTATTTTGGCTGGTCGTGAGTGGATTGAAGAATGCAAACACCGCGCTCACAGCAGATACGACATCATCCCTCGGACAAAGCTGCGGGAGATCTTCGACAAAGTTTACGATGTTCTCACGGGTGCACCGCTCAATCGGCATTCCCGGCGAGCACACGCCCAGCAACTAGCCTTGCTCTTCATCGTGCTCGCGATGGGGGCCTTGCACAACCTCGAACTGCCGCCGGACGACCACACGGCCGAGGAGTACCTGGCTCTGTCGCGGGATGCGCTCGACGCAGGGGACTTCATGATCAACAATACGATTGCCGGCGTGCAGACCCTCTCCATTATGGCTCATTACCATCTCGAGACGGAGAAGGGACGTAACGGCGATTCCGCCTGGCCTTTATGGGGTCTTGCCATGCGGATCATGCAGGCGATGGGGCTGCACAGAGACGGTCAGCGTTGGAATCTGACACCGGAGCTTGTGGAGGAGAGACGGAGGATATTTTGGGAGACACACTCGGCGGAGATTTTCCAAGCAAACTGCTTCTCGCGACCCTGCTCCATACCGGCTGAATTCATCGATACTCGTTATCCGGTCAAACACAACGGTCGGAATCTGGAGGGGGAGACGAGGGATTATGGGACGCTGAAATTCCAGCTGTGCCAGATATCGAAAGAGTCAGTATGCGCGCATCTCAGACCAGGGCCAGACTGCAGAGGCAAGCTGACAGGCAGCATACTGTATCTCGCCTTGACCGTCAATCCCACTATCCCACTACCTACTCCAGACAGCCTGTACAAGCGGATGTAAGGCAATCAGAGGCAAGGATGTACAGCGCTCATTATAGTGCGACTTTTGAGCGCGAACTCCCCTTCCCTCTTCGCTGTCGCGCCGCTCTTCTTACTTTGGCATCAGTCTACTCGGATCCTAGCCAAGCTGTGGCAGATAGTCCCGAGCCGAACAAACGGGACCTGAAGCGATCTTTCGAGGTGGGTTGACCTGACCTGCTTGGAGTGTGATAACAGATACCTGACCGCCAGCAACATCACTTGGCCCTGATGATCTCCGAATCAGTCGTCAACCTATACAGGTCGCTGTTCATGCGAGCTCTGAGCCAGGACCCAGTAGACCCCTTGCGCTCTCAATATGGACAGCCATTCTTGCTTGTTGTCGAGCGAAGTAATGTGCGTTATCCCTTGCGTGTTTACGTGTGCCCGAGGCTGACGGACAGGTGATTATACATATTGTTTGCGAGCTGTATAGCATGTTCCCCAGCGTGACCGCTCGACACTGGTGGTGCTGGGTGAGTCGCAGATGCCTCGCCGCACCCCTTGCACGCCGAGAAAGATATGATGACTGACCGTAGTACCACGCTTTCAACTCCGCTGTCAATCTTGGCACCCTCATCCTCATGTCACCACACAACTCGCTCGCCCCCGTTGCCCTCGGCTCGATGGACAAGGTCATCGGCATCTACACATCCATCATCCAGACTCGCACCTCTCCTCGCTTTGTCCAGAATCTGCAATGGCTTCTTAGGCTTCGCCAACGGGCAATCGACCGTATTGGCAGCGCCAACCCGCATGCCAACAATCCCAACGGAACAGGTGAGGACGTCGAAACAGAGCTGGACGCTAGTCTGCTTGGCTGGAAAACCCGCTTCATCGAACGGGCCATGATAGGCGGTCGGGCGACCACCATTAGCGGAGCCAACACCAACAACCAATTTGGTGGAGGTCCAGTAGGCTACGCCGGGTACGGGACGAGCAGCACGGCGGATCAGTCCCCGCTGCAGATCGACAGCGTCATCCAAAGTCTGCCGCAGGCAGTGCAGGATCACGTATTCTCGGCAGCAGGAGGCGGGAGCGGTGGGAGCGGGAGCGGCGCAAGTGTCGGCATAGCCAATGCTGGTACTTCTGGCGGCAGCGGCGGCTTTGTGATGGGGACCACGGGGGCAGCGACAGCAGGCAGCGGATTTGGAGAAGGCGGAGTTGCCGATCCGGGAACAGGGGCAAGCAGCAACGCCACCGACTACTTTGTGAGTTGAGCGGTGCTGACTTGACTGCGCGTACGCCAAGTTGATCTCAGTTGCACGAGTTCTGGGACCCGCTCATGCTCCTTCAGGACGACATGGCCCCCGACCTGGGCACCTCAACGGTGAGCGGCTTCTTTGGACTGGTGACCATACATGCTTAACCTTAGAATTGGGGCGACTTCTTGGGCGTCCCTCAAGACGGACCATAAGTCTTCAATGGAAGCCGAGACCAGCGAAATGCAGCAGCAGCTATGGTAGACCTGACAACAACTGCGGGGGTTGGGGGGCGGATCACGGTAGATGAATGACCAACGGAGAACTAGGCAGCGGCATCGTCGGCCGAGCAGTGCAAGCAAAGTTCTCCAGTAAACGACCCTCTCTGTCTCGGAGCTTCACGCGCCCATGATAACGCGCGTGCTCCTGCCCCTACTCAGCAGGCTCTGCACTCAGCCAGGGCTTGCGCCTGCTGCTGCGAGCATCGGCAAAATGGCATGTTGGTATCGCTTGTGCGACCGGTTAGACTAGGCTGTAGCCGGCACTCATCGTCGGCCGTTGGACGAGCGACGGCTCTATGCACTGTTGGAATGGCATAGGGAGACAAAGAACAGCTTTTGGCAAGCTGGCAGGGTTCAGTTTGCTCCACCGTATGAACTACAAATCCACCATGAGAGCCCATGAATTCACTTTTCAAAGCTTGCACCGAGCCAGATCCGTGGACGGGCTGTCGGGTTTCAAATAGCAACCGGACCGCTCTGGTCTCCGCTCCATCGCTAATTTCGGGAAGCTCTCGCCATATCGGCCGTTGATCCTTCGCTTGGCAGGGTCGACTTCGAACGTCAGACGGTCTTGTTCGCCCGAAATACTCTGCGCAGCTGTCATGATGCAGTCGTAAGCTTCTGCTGTCTCGCCCTTTCATACATCTCTTACCCTGCATCGAGTTGGACTAGCCAGATAAGGCGAAGGGACGGTGGGGGTCTGCGCACCACGAGGAGCACGCTGATCCGTCCTGAACAACATGCAGCCCTCATAACCACAGAGCCGGATCCCGGTTTCGCAGGGGAAGCGAATACGAGCCCGCGAAGCTTAGCGGCGTCAAGGGTACCTTGGAAAGGCACAATCTGATCTCGGAATCCATTCGCGAGGTACCTCCTGTGCCTCCCCGATTCGTGGTTACGGTAGACCTCGCAGCTCTCATCGGCCGATCAAGCAACGAACGATACAACCCACAGAGCTGGTAGTGCGATGTGTCGCGAGCCGATGACAATCTCTGCTAAAATGCGAGCTGCTCCAAATCATCAGGACGCATATATATAGTGCACGCACAGGGGCTACGAGAGGTCGCGTATCGGCAGATTGCCGCTCCTCTTGGTTCACTTCGTTCCACGACTTTCTAGGTGTTGAACCAAGAATCCAACATGACATCCAGAGCACCTCAGCAACCCCCGAGCCGCAGCGACTCGCAGTACTCCAATGCGATCCCAACGTTACGGGATGAAGAACGGCCCACTTTGGACGACATCTCCGAAACTAGCGAGGACCCAAAGAGCTTGACCAAGAGGGGTATCGTCTCTGCCACGAGGATCAGAAGTGTTATCACGCCCAAGGACATCCATATCGGCTATGCCTTGTGAGTTGCTTCATGGTCACGAACGCTCATGTGCCCAGCTACACGATCATCGCCCTGTCCATCGCGTTTGCGCAGTACACGCAGTCGACTTATGTCGCCTATGCCACGAGCGCGTTCAAGTCACACTCTCAGCTCTCCACCGCCGGCGTCGTGTCGCGGGTCTTCTCTATGACGGCATACGCACTGGTGAGCGAGCCCACCTGAAGCCTCGAAGCTATTGGGAACGGTCTGATCCCCAGGTACCCAAACTGACTGATAACGTCGGGCGCATCTCTCCATGGCTGTTCGGCTCCATGATCCTCATCACTGTGAGTCGTCGCCCGGACTGCTCTCAGGTATCAAGCGGACGACGTGCTGAGTGCAGGCCCTTTCCGACGCCATGATGGCAGGCTGCAAAAACGTGCAGACCTACATCGGCGCAAATGTGTTCTCGGGGCTGTCGAACACCGCCTACGAGCTCACTGCTCAAATCTACATTGCCGAAACGACCAACATCGTCTCTCGGGCCTTCTGGAACGTCGCAGCCGACTCCTTTTCGTCCATCGTCACCCTGTATTCCGGCGCCGAAATCGGAGGCCGGTTCCTGGAAGATTTGGGTGTGGAGAACGGATGGAGGTGGGGTTATGGCATGTGGTGCAGTGAGTGTGGCATAGCTTGTTTGCCTGAGACGGCACGGCCTCCAGGCGCCGACCCGTCCATTTCAGTCCTGACTCGAAGTCGTTGTGCCGGTCCTCTCAATCCCCTTCGTATCCCTCCTCGCTTCATGGAACCGCCGCGCCGACCGAACCCCCGGCATCGATCGGCTCCCTCCCCACAGCCCTTTGTTCGTCCAGGTCTTTCATGAGTACGACATCATCGGCGTGTGTTTGCTTGTGGCGGCTATTGCACTCATCCTCGTGCCGTTGACGCTGGCCAAGGGTGTGGCATCTTCGTGGGACGGCAGCAACATTGCCATGATCTGCTGTGGCTTTGGATGCCTCATCCTCTTTGTTATCTGGTGGGTGGCGCCGTACCGTCCTAGGGTCCATTCGGGAGCAGGTCGCTGCTCTACCTACCAGATCGTGCTCCCTTCTGGACTCCTCTCCCTCCGTATTTGATCCTCCAAAGCATAGCTCCGGTCGCCAGCCTGGATTGTGCTAACTCCAGGTCCCTGCCCAAAGGAGCCCGCCCCTCTTGGCTATTGGCCCCAAAATTCCCCCTGATCCCCTGGTATACGCTCAAGAACCGCTCCGTGCTCGCCATGTTCGTCGTCAACCTCTTTGACTTCATGTCCTACGGCATCCTGTCCATCTACTACGCGTCATACATGCAGGTAGCTGTGCGCGTATCACCGGCCAAGGCGACCATGATCGACAACACCATCCGTATTGTCTTCCAGGTGACCGCTATCGTCATGGGACTGCTTATGCGATTCTGGACACCACTGTGTGTCCGTTTCGGCCTGGGAACACGATTGTTCCATACGCGATGGCCTATCTGGATTGGCATCCCGATCGGCATGCTCTCTATGGGGCTGAGTGAGTCCCGCGAGGATGCGGAGAGGACCAAGTGGCTAACGTCAGCGATCCACTTCGTACAGAACCCGAGAACGTCGAGCTCTATCGGTTGCTTTGTTGCCGCCCGGCTGCTGTATGGCATCGGCCGAGGAGTGAGTCGCAAGGCACACTCGGTTATAACCTGAGCTAACCTCTTTGCAGATGTTCCAGACCTCGTCTCAAGTCGCAATCCAGGCCGCGGCGAAGCGAGGTGAGCTGGCGATCGCGACCGGAATCTTCTACTTCGCCATGTCCCTCGGCGGGGCCATTGGAGTCGCTTGCGCGGGAGCCATCTGGCTCAACACCCTCCCCACCGCCTTGTCCAGCAATCTGCCCGAGGGTTCCAAGGACCTCGCGACTAAGATCTATGGCTCGATCGCCGTAGCGCTCAAGTATGACCCGAACAGCGAGATCGGCATGGCGATTCTCGACTCGTACGTTCACACGATGAAGATCATCGCCATCATCGCCACATGCTTGCAGATCCCCATGCTGGTCGCGATGTTTTTCGTGCGCGACGTGGCGCTCGACGAGGAAGAGCAGGTGGTGCACGGCGGGAAGAGGGTGGCTATGGACAGGAGGCGAAAGGAGAGTGAGAGCGAAAGCGAAGAGGCGAGGGGCAGCGAGCGTAAGACGGACGGAGAGGGTGAAGATGCGGTGGTGCAGAACAAGGAGAAGCACGCTGTACTTGACACGCGCCGCTCCTAGGTTGCGAAGGCTCAGGCTTACCACCTGAAATGAGATAAGCCATAGGGTTCTCGCCTATCGTATACCTCGTGGTGCTATTATGCAGCATGGTCCGTTACACGCGCGATTTGTACATCTATCGATCTAACATCCTTGATGTCGAAGTTACTAGTACGAATTCAATGAGGAGGGGATGGCAGTGTGCGAGGGTTCTACACTGTCATCGGGTCCCAGAGCGGCTTGGAACCGTCCTCCGCTCGGGTATGTTTCAGACTCCATCCAGCTTGCTCGACCACGAAGGCGATAGCGAGCTCCGAGAAACGCGCCATGTGCTGCAAGTTAGTCTCCTGGTCAGACGCCGCCCCCAACTTCTCCTTCCCAAAGGACGACTCACATCGAAAGAGAACACCCCATGCTCATCATCGACATCGATCACATCCTTGTCGCCGTGAACATATGGGTCAAAATCGCCGGGGAAACCTCCGTGCAGTGGGTCCCCCTCGCATGCAAACGCCGATGGGTAGCCCATCCTGGTCCAAGACATGTAGTCCGAGCCAGCGTTCCTGCCATAAGCAATGACTCACAACACGGCCACAGACTCGGCGCTCGTGGGACTCACGCGCCGAGCTCCGCGACCTGTACGGGCAAGTTGATGTACTCCCTGGCCAGGGTGGCACACCACTCGGTCAAGTCTGGATCTGCCTGTGTCTTGACGAGCGTGATGGACTCGTTGACGTTGCGCGCGATGAACGCTGTCATGTCCTGGCGTCAGCAAGCGGTGACGGGGTTCTCTTGCATGTTTCGCTGCCTTGACAGTCTTCGCCGGCCGCGGTCCGAGTCTTGGCGATACGATCGAGACTTGCACTCACGAACTCCATCATTGCCCCAACCTTCTCTCCCCTGTCCTTCTTATAGCCAGCCAAGTCCAAGCTGCCCAACAACCCCGCTTCTTCCGCCGCGTACCAGTGGAACTCGACCGGTCCGTCTCTAGGCACGAAACCCCTCTTTGCCAAAACCCTGAACGCTTCCAGGATTGATACGGTACCGGACCCATCGTCGTCAGCTCCCGGAGCCGGCAGGAGGGGGAAGAGGTAGTTTGCCGAGTCTTGGTGCGCGCCGATGATCGTTAAAGGCAGTGACGCGTTGATATGTGGAGGCTCAAACCGCGCTACGAGGGTGGGTTGAGGGAAGGAATGTGTGTGGTAGTTGAGGGAGATGTATGTTTGGAATGGAGACGCGGCGATGATCTACGATCAGCTATTGATGTCGGGTGGGGTAGAGGCGTAAAAGGAGTGTTGATTGGCGGAAGATGAGCCCGACGGTGGGAGGAGAAGAGACCCGTACAAGACTGGGTTAAATACTGAATGATCATAGATGTCCGCGGTGTTGTACTGACTCCCCATCGGTCCCCTCCTCACGTCGTACTCGCGGTCCGGTCTGCCGGATACCTCCTCTCGACCCAGAGCACCAACCTGAACCGTGACACTCACCTCCGCGATATGGTCGTGCAGCCATCGGGCACTCCGTTCGCCCGTCGTCGAATGATAGTACCGATTGTAAAAGCTCGTCAGATGCGTCAACGCCTTGCGCATCTCGTCCGTCGAGATATCATCGAAACAAGGCCGGACGAAGCGCTGCTGGTTAAGGTCGGGAAGGTCTCCAGTCAGCGCATTCCTCTCATCCCCGTTGGCGAGTACACGCACTAGCCTTGCCAGCGAAAGAGTTGCCCGACTCAAGGGTCGCATCGGGCCTGTCGGTGATGTCGACGAAGAACTTGTTGTCCCGCTTGAGGCGCAACTTGTCCCCCTCGGTCATCCATATCGCTGAATTGGCGCCCGCGACGTGGACGAGTCGTTCCGTTGCCAGGAAATCAGCGAGTCCGGGCTGGAGGTTGACCAAGGCTTCGACGGGATCAGGGTATCGGTCGATCGATTCGAGGATAGCCGGTTGGGCAATGTGTTGGTGTGCGACTCCGGTGAATGGCTGTTGCTGTTGCAAGGCCGAGGACCCTGCGACTGTCACTGCCAGGTACCCGAGGATGGGTAACAACGAGGATATACGCATGATGAATGTAGGGTGATGGCTGATGGATGGAGAAGCGATTGCAAGGCCAAGGGCGGTTAGAAGCGCAGATTGCCGCCCTTTGGACCTGATTGACGGAATCGGGGTGTATGGGCCATGCGGCCCCATCGGGCATGCAGTTCATGGGATGCCCACATCGCGACTATCAATCGATCGTCGCGCGTGAATGCATGCAACGCATGGCGGACACTCGAATAGATGCCGTATGATAAGACCCATTGGTTGCTTGCAGGAACAAGAGACGGTCACAACTTGGATAATCCAGGATGGTGCGCGGTCAAGATTGTGCAGCTACGACTACGACCGACCGTCTGTCTGATTAACCCCCCGGGCTAGGGCTGGACGGTACTTGTACGAACCAATATGCGTACCGACACCCGACGGTTACACCCGTACCAGGTCATCAGAGGCCAGGCACAAAACGGGAACATCGGAAGTCGAAAGGATGCATACGCCATAGAGAGCAGCAGGGGGCGGCAAAAGCAAGGAACCGAAGCCGAATGTTTTCTAGCATGCTGAGGGGGGAGGAGAGAAGGGAAAGGGGTAGAGGG
>JAHXHD010001290.1:0-14880 GCA_019857685.1 Papiliotrema terrestris | reverse complement strand
GGGATGACGATGACGATGATTGTTGATGCTGGCTACTGCGGGAATGGTCGTTCGGGTTGTGAGGAGGAATGGCGCGGAGGTCGTTGCGGCTGGAGGTCAAGCGGATGGTGAGGGAGTAACAACCCTCGCTCAGGGAAAGGAGGAAGAGATTCGACTGGTCAGCGTGGTTCGGAGGAATGAGCTGTATGAGCTGTTTGATCGATTGCTGGCGATAGGGAACAGCGATGGGAGATGCTCTAGCACGATGCGTGGGAGTGGGATGCGAGTGATTCAAGCTTGAGAGATGAGGCTGAACCGCTGTAGGTTGTGTAGCATAACCGTATGAGACGAGAGACGATCTCTGATGAAACACGCAATGCAACATATGATCAAATTGTCAAGAATCAAGTCGTGCGAGCGAGATATTGTATAAGTGATGGGGAGACATTATTGATGTCGCTGATGACAAGCGATGCAGATGTGGATTGCTCCACTTCGGCGGTAAAATGCAGACTTTCCCGAAGAAGCTCACAAACATCGCGATGCACAAATCGCTCCCGAGTCCCGTCGAGATCTCGGAATGGCCCTTCTCAGTCACACATGCCTGCTCCGGCCCCTTTGAAAGTATATATCCAGATGTCCGTTCGAACGCTAGTTGAATCTCACCGACCCTGTCACTTTGAAGCTCAAGCCAGCACGTAGAGGGCCCGACTGCACAACTCAGGCTCGGTTCGAAAGACGAAGACATGCTGCAGAAAGCATGTGATACCTGTCACTTGCGAAAAGCAATGGTGCGGCCGAGGTGACGTAATTCCGGTGAGTAAGCATGAGAAGGATACTCATGCTCAGTGTACCGGGACGCAGCCTTGTGGCCGATGCAAAGGATTAGGACAAGATTGTACCTACCTGTATTACCCCAGGAAGAAGGGTCCGAAACGAAGGTGAGCTCCTTGATGCCTCGTTGTTTTCCAGATCCTGACCCCTTCAGGCGCCGGAGTTCTAGTCTCATCCTCGAGATCGACGATACCCCGACAAGTCAAAACGATGGCGGTCACGCAAGTTACGACCGGACTCGTCTGCTCTCGGAAAGTCTCGTTGATCTCAAGATGAGCCGACCTCTCGGATACACGTTGAAGATCCGCAGGGAATGCCTGTCTTCGAGCCGAGGCGACTACTGAAGTTCTGCGGACCTACCACGACCAAGCCGGGTTTATGAACAGCATTGCGCCGATTCGCGCCACAGAAGTGGAGCGATACTTATCGACCATATATCCGCTGGTGCCAATAGTTGATCCGACCAAAATTCGAGATCGTCTAGCGGACAAGGAGCACCTCTCAGACCAACAGCTCGTATCGCTCCTACTAGCCATGTGCGCCAGTTCTTTGGTTGTGCGCTCGACGACTGAGTCCGATATGTCAAGGGCGGACGATATCATGCGTAAAGCGGACGACATGCATGCTGCGTGCTCTTATGCTTCTCTACTGCCGACGCTGGAGAGCATCGCGACATGTATGCTTGTCGGAGGATACATGCGGGCAAAAGGAAAAGACGTCATGGCCCGCACGAAAACGCGCGAGGCGATATCCCAAGCCGAGCTGATGGAGCTACACCGGCCATCGTGCTATGATCAGCTACAGGCTTGGAAGGTGCCCAGGTCGCGGGTTCTGAATGGCCCTTGCGAGTGTTCAGGGTTGATACCCCGGAGATTCTGAGGTCGTGCATGGTCAGTTCCCGCACGGTCGTCATCGGGTCGAGAGGGCATGCATCGGGAACCCGGCCTTCAGAAGTCCGCCAATGAATACAGTTTCTCAATTGTCGTCAAGATGCGCAAAAAGCTAACTGTCACGTCAGCAAGACCCCGATGGTATCGTCTCACGAAGTTGCTCCATCGCTGCTTCTCGTCGATCCACTTGCTGCAACGGAAGACTCGTTCCGGCTGATATTGTGGAATAGTCAAGATCAGCGCTCGACAGACCGCTTTCCTCGCTCAGATCGTCGAGCAAGGTCGACGCAATGAAGCGTATTTTGGTAACACCTGGTAAGGAATTGATCGCTGCCGCGGCACGTCAGCTAGCATAAACGCGATCACGATCCTTTGAACTCGCCATGTATCTCGATGGGGATCTGATGCAGCACGGTCAACAACGACTCCAAAATTTCTCGTTCGGCTGATCGCGCCGCGAGGTGTGCCGAGATCGTGGTATAAGCCGGATAGACACTATTCGCGGCTCGCTCGAGAGCTTTCAGACGGACGAGCTCCCGACGGTATTGAACGCATATGAGTCGAAGAAGATACTGCGCTTTCAGGACAGTTCCAGAGCTAGCGAAAGGAGCCTTACTTGTGTGACCAAGATGTTCGCTTGGTGGATGAGCTGAACCTTGCGCTCTATCGATAGGTTGGGATCCTGTGGTCGCGGACTTAAGGCCATGTTGGCGAAGTGATTCGTAGATGAGGCTCTCGACGGACTGCTATCGTATCAACATTCAACCCTAAACCCCCCCACATTCCGGGGAGGTACTCACTCCGTGCCCGTCCATTCAGGCTTGAGCGAGTTTGGGGAGTCGTGTAGGACGTGCTCGAGAGCGAACATGAGATCGTCAATCTCGTTGATCTGACCACACAAAACAACCCCCGAGGGCTTGATGCGCCTATCGCAGAGCTGCATATGCAAAAGGATGCCCGCAACTGGGAGATCAGCACGTGGTCCACTGCAGCTGCGGCACTCGCTTACGCCGCCAGAGCTTGACGATGACGATGAAGCCCGTCATCACTCTATCTTGATGGGGCGGCGGGTCCACGATACCCGTCATGGTGATGTATTGATCGTCTCTGTGCATGTCAGCTGGGCTCTCAGCCGTGACGAGTCCGCCCCACATATCGCGTGGGAGGAGTGCAGGAAGGCAGTCGGCCTCATTGAGAAGCATGTTGCCATTCTCCGTACACGTCGAGGATCGATCACTCATGTATAGTAACCAGAACATTCGCCGGCTCATTTCCTGCTCGATCGGATCCATCAAACGGTACGTCTAGATTTGAGCGCATCTCAACGGACTCGACTTCACCTCTTGCTCATGCAGACGCATTTGCAAGGCTAGCGCCACATTGCCGCCGTGAAGCATCCTGGCCATCATGTGATTCCCTTGGTTGTTCTCGATAGTCCCGATGCTGTCACCGTGAGCGATGACTCGGGTACTGGTATTGGACATGCCAATAGGTGATGATGACTGTACTCATTAACATTTTCTCAGGCTGCTTCTACACAGCAAGGGCCCTACCTACTCACGTCGATTGAGTGTTCCGATCTGGTAGCTCTGCGCCATGTACGTCCTAAGTCGATTGCTGCATCTCCGCAACAAATCTCTCAGATCGTCTCGCCGCATCGATGCAAATTCGTGAGGCGCTTGTGCGATGGTAAATCCCACCAGAGCTAGCACCATATTTGTCCATTCCTCCTCACCTTCCTTCTCTTCCCGCTTCGACGCCAAGTCCATCAAGAATGTTGGACGATGTGGTAGGGGGAACAATGGGTAGACAAGCGAAAAGAATGTATCGATGATGTTGGTGAGTAAAGGCCGAGGGAGGACAGCGTCGAGGGGATTGGTCAGTGCCCGATGAAACAAGGGAACCGCGGGGAGTTGTTCGTGGCCGGAAGATGGCGAGGCGAAAGGGTTCGTCGCGTCCGAATAGTTTGGGAGATGGAGCGGCATCTCGAATGAGCCTAAGGGCAGCGAAAATTGAGGGTAGATGACCGGGGAAAGACTCCCTTCCGAGTGTTGCGAGGGGGAAATATTGGACGTCCCGGAGGGACCGGCGGCCGATGGACCGGCAAGGTTCTCTCCAGCTTCCGCAAGACGGCGGATGTAGCTACTGTCAGTGACAGAGGTGCGATAGTATGATGCAACGTGTTGCCGCAAGCAAAGCCTCGCTTCGTTTGTCCTACTCACGCGGGATTCTGTACGGCGCGGCGCTTTCGAGGGGTGAATCGGCCTAGGTCCCTCAGCCTGTCGCATCCCGGATACAGTCGTGATCGACCTACAAGGCAGATTCAGTTCTACACACGCAGCACACGAGGCTTGGACCTCCGACGGATTTCGCACGATATTACTAGTCTCGCATTTGATCCTATTGCGGATGCGTCAGTGAAGGTTCTTCTTGTTCGGTGGCTGGGCCCGACTCACTTGCGAATTCTGCACGCTGAGCAGAATTGTCAGCAAGTAGACACAGATCTTGCCGTAGCACAAAGTTACCGTCGCAAGCCACTATCGTCGTCAATCCATTCGCTGCCAAGGACATTCTAGGTGATAGCGATACGAGAGGGATGTGTGCAATGTGGGGCTCGGTTGGTTTTCGATAGACACTTACGGCCCCGCTTCTTGACTCTGAACCCGCCTCCTCGAGCCCCTTCGGTAGCCAAGTCGGTCGCCTGGATCCTACCCTCCTCGTTATGGAGACTCTCTGCCATGGCAGAGGGGAAGCAGTCGAGTATGGACGCTGCAGAGAATGAAGGGAGTTGTAAACGGTTAAACGGTCGGTGAGGTGGAGTATTGCACGGGGATAGTCACGGGATTCGGCAAATTCACGGGCGAAAGCGGGAGTCGACACCACTTCCCGGCGTCTGGTCCCAGGTGGGACCTTGGTTCTTTTTCACAGTCGACTTGGCACGGCGAAGCATGAGCGCCCGGGAAGACGAGGGAGCCGCGCGACAGAATGGCGATCGACTCGGTATAAGAGGCCAGTATCGCTGGAGAGAAGAGGCTCGACAAGCTTCTGCGAACATCGCTCAGCATGACGTTCGCAAATGGTATCAACGCTTCGAGCCGCCATGCCGCCAACGGTAACGGGCAGTCGTCTGAGGGCGATTTCCTAGTTGTCAAGGGCAAACACATCACGCTACATGGCGCTCCCATCTTACTCAAAGGTGCGTGTCTGGCCCTGACAGCTCTGCAGTGGCGCTGGTGAATGCTGACAAGCAGGAGCTGGACTGGGCGGATGGATGATGATGGAGAATTTCATCACAGGATTCACAGGCCACGAGTTTCAGCTTCGTGAAGCGATGAGGGATGTCTTGGGAGCGGAGAAATACGCGTTCTTCTTTGACAAGGTGCGTGTGAACCCTGGCCGCCTCCAGGTCCGACAATGACCGTGAATCTGATGCTAAAGTAGTTCTTGGAATACTTCTTCACCGAAGACGACGCAAAGTTCTTTGCTTCGCTGGGTCTGAACTGTATCCGACTGCCAGTGGGCTCGACAGCTACCACTTGTCAGACAGTTAGCTGACGCAATAGGTGAATTACAGGCATTTCGAGGACGATTTGAACCCAAGGGTGTTCAAAAAGGATGGGCTGAAGCATCTGGACCGGGTCATCGACTTGGTGAGCCACTTGCTAATATGTTGAGCAGGGGACTGATCGACGCAGTGCTCCAAGTATGGCATATATACAGTCATCGACCTTCACGCTGCCCCGGGAGGTAGGCTTCTGCTCCGTCGCGTTGTGAGATAACCCCGCTAAATGCGCAGGACAAAATGTCGATTGGCATTCCGACGCTGGATCACATCAAGCATTATGTGAGCAGGAAGAGCTTTGAACATGAGCGGTCTGACACAGCAGTCTGGGAGCACAAGGACTTTCAAGACCGGACCATTCTGATCTGGGAGCATCTTGCCCGAGTGAGCCAAATTCTCCACCATAATCCGTACGATCGGTGTACTGAATCGGCAAGCATTACAAAAACAACACTTGGGTCGCGGGGTACAACCCGCTCAACGAACCCACCGATAGCAAGCACGTCCGACTGTTAGCATTCTACGAGAGGGTCGCAGAAGCCATCCGCAAGATTGACCCCGACCACATCTTATTCCTAGAGTGCGTCATTCCGAGTCCACTGAGGAGCCATAGCTGACGTCTCTAGCGGAAAGTGAGTTGACAGCTTGAAGCGCATTGGACTCGTCTCACTCGGTAGCACTTTCGGATACGATTTCAGTCATTTTGGCGAGCCCTTGCCGAACGCCGTGTACGCTTGTCACGATTACTCCAGGTGAGCCATGCGCTCTTTGTGAATCATCGTCTCGGCGACTGAAGGGGCCCAGATATGGATTCCCTAACCCGCCATCGGAATTCGCGGTAAGTCTGAACAGCAAGCCGTGAAGCTGATAGATCCAGGGCACCCCCGAGCAGCTTGCCTGGCACGAGCGGTCATTCCATCGTAAAGTCGAGTATATGCTCAAACACGAGGCAAGTGGTCTGTACGTACCTCATTCGTCTCATCTGATCGTTCAGATCCCCATCTGGAATGGCGAGTTTGGTCCGGTCTACCAGAATGCCAACGATGGGCTGCCAGACTGGGAGGAAATCAACGACCGCCGCTACGAGGTACTCAAGTACCAATTGGGCATGTACGCGCGAGATCAAGCGGGCTGGAGCATCTGGCTGTACAAGGACATTGGATTCCAAGGGATGGTATATGTCGATGAGAATACGCCATATCTCCAGCTCATAAAGCCATTCCTCGAGAAGAAAAAGGTGCGCCTGAAGGCTTGCAGTCGTCTCCCTAGCTGACCCATCTCAGAGATACGCAACGGATGAGTGGGGGTGCGATGACAAACCGGTCAGGGAGCTGTTCCGGCCTATCGAAGAATGGATCACCGAAGCTGCACCGGGGATCAAGAATAGGTACCCTCCGACCTGGAAACCTACCATCCACGTGGGACGACTCATGAGGAACATCTTGCTCTCGGTGCGTCATGCTCTATCACAAGGGCTCCGGCGCTGATCCATATGTCAGGAAGAACTCTGTCTCGAATTCGCCGAGCTTTTCCGGGGCAAGAATACCGAGGAGCTGGAAGCTCTTGCCGCGAGCTTCTCGTACAGTGAGTCCGACCGATCATCGAGCGGGAAGTTCTCGCGTCGCTGATCATCTCACAGAGCACTGTAACCAGCGGCAGCGGCTGAACACCATCCTGACGGAGGATTCGAAGCGGGCGATCTAGACGGTCCAGTCGTATTAAATCACGAACCATGCTTGAGAGATGACAAGAGGTGGAGACTCACATGTATGGTTAGAGCCTCCGCTTTCGATTTTGCAACCCCGCGTACCATGACTGTAACGAGACGTATCGCTAATACCCTCGGCTCGTCCAGGCCAGTCGACGGCTCAGCTACGGCGTGACCATCCCGGTAGCGCGTCCGGCAGCATCGAGCGCGACGTGAGAAGAGCCAGCCTGTAGCTACCGACAAGCTCACCGCAGTGCATTTCTCGACGAAACGCGAAAGAGCTTCGCCCTTACTCGATGTCCCAAAAGCGGTCTACATGATCACCGAGAATGACCTAGCCCCCAAGAAGCGAAGCCATTAGTGACCCGCTCACCAATTTCCTGCACGGCTGGGCAGACAGAGGCGGACAGAGAGTACGAAGAGGGAAGATGGCGATCATTACCGCTTCATCTCGGCCCATAGTGTTCGAATGCCAATGCAGTATGCTGGTCATGTCACAACGGAACCCGAGCTTGTGATGGAGCGCAGCAAGAGCGACCGGCGGCGATGGCCGCTTGAGCGATGCCCCGTTCCACGTCCCAAGCGTCATGTCTCGCGCAACACGCCCGACTTCCCCTCGCACGCTCCATTAACGCGTACACCTTATCCTTGACCCGTCACTCATCACATCTCTTCATAACCCCTGCGCATAGCGCAGTCCCCTTTTCCTTCTCTCTCCCCAATATGAAGCTCAAGGACATCTCCCGGACGGCCACATTCGCCTGGGACTCGTCTTCGTCCTCTTCTCCACTCCTCGCTACGGGCGCAATAGCTGGCGCCCTAGACGAATCCTTCTCCAACGAATCGCAACTTGAGATATGGTCGCCAGACTTTGGTGAAGGCCAGGACTTCAATCTCGGAGCCGAAGGCAGAGGCTCTCAGGGCAGCATAACCGTCAACTCGAGGTGAGTGTCTCGCCAGCGTCTGTCGCTGACATCAGGTTCAACAGGTTAGCTTGGTCTGCGCCGAATGCGTCTCACTCTCGAGGCGTGCTGGCCGCCGGTATGGAGACTGGAGAGGTCAGCGTATTTGACCCTGAAAAGATCATCTCAGGCGCAGGGTAAGTCTTGGGCATGGAGTTTGCGTTGATGGCAGCCCGGATGCCTCACGGATCTTCTCAAACAACAAGCACACCGGCCCCGTGCGAGGTCTCGACTTCAACCCTATCCAGAAGAACTTGTTGCTATCGGGTGCTGTCAATGCTGAGGTAGGCCGTGACTGATAGCCACGCTGACGGGAGCTTTACATCTTTGACTTGAACAACCCGACCAACCCCATTCCGCCAGGCTCCCTGTCAACCAAATTGGGCGAGATCACCTCGTTGCAGTGGAACCCTACTGTCTCGCGAGTGTTCGCCGCGTCTTCGTCTTCGGGATTCACGTCGGTGTGGGATTTGAAAGCGCAAAAGGAGATCGTGAGCTTGCAGTATGGAGGCGGAGCTGCGAAGGGCATGGACACTGTCGGCGGAGTTGCCGGTTTGCAGATGGGCAAGCGAAGGGGCATGAGCGATGTCTGTTGGCACCCGGAACAGGTGAGTCAAATTGAAAATGCACGACTGACCGGCAGGCGACGAGGTTGATCACCGCCTCGGAGGACGATGAATCGCCCATCATCATGCTTTGGGATTTGAGAAACACTCGGGCGCCGGAAAGGGTGAGTCACAAGTCTGGGCGTCACTAACATCAGATCTTGAGCGGACACCACAAAGGTGTATTGTCCGTGTCGTGGTGTCGTCAAGACGCCGACCTCCTTCTTTCCTGCGGCAAGGACAACCGGACATTGTGCTGGAACCCGCAAACCGGCGAGATTATCGGAGAGGTGAGCCCGTGGCACTGGCACAGCTGACCTCCAGCTGCCCAGCACATCCGACTGGTCTTTCCAAACGACGTGGTGTCCTCGAAACCCCGATCTGCTCGCCACGGCCTCGTTCGATGGCCACATCGGGATCCACTCCCTGCAAACCACCCGAGTCGAGGAACAACCCGCGCCGCAATTCAGCGAGAGTGCTACGGCAGATGACATCTTTGGCGCCCTCGGCTCGCAAGGACCGATCGAGAGCAACGCCAATGTACTGTCTCTCAAGCAACCGCCCAAATGGCTCCGACGCCCGGTCTCGGCCACATTTGGCTTTGGCGGATTGCTCGCGTCAACTTCGAATCTTCCCGGCGCTAATGGTAAACACCAAAGCGGAGTCGTTCACCTGCGAAATGTCGTCACTGAGCAGGGCATCATCGATCGAGCCCAGTCGCTCGACAACTCGGCCGGCGACAAGGAACAGCTCGAGGCGTTCTGCAACGAGCGAGCGGGCACCAAAGCCGAGACGGCGTGGAAGACTCTACAAACGCTGTTCAAGGCGAACTCGAAAGAGGAATTGGTGCAGCTGCTCGGATTTTCCAAGGCGGATGTCGCCAGGCAGGTCGAGGAGGCAATCAAAAAGTTCCCCTCGACCCAGGTCGAAGGTACCGAGGCCCCAGCCGATGACAAGGGCGACGCCGAGACCGTCACGACGCCAAAGGCCGAGGATACTCCCTCCGAAGCAAGCGTTGCATCCGAAAGACCCAAAGAAGCGACGGAAGCGACTGCTCGGACGAGCTTGTTTGACGACGACGATGTTCCAGGAACTCCTGGAGGCGGATCCACGGATTTCTTCTCGTCAATGGCGGCTGGTACGTTGTTGCGCAACCCACAACTCGACCACATCATCCCGCACAAGGCCGAGGTCGCCGAGTCGTCTGTTGGAGCGACCATCGGCAGCCGCGCGTCATCCGTGCGATCCGAGGTGATCAAAGACAACACGTTCCACATCTACCCGTCAGGCGAGAGCGATGTGGATCGTCTCATCACCCAAGCGTTGGTACTGGGCGACTTCTCCTCTGCAGTCGACCTTTGTCTCGCCTCGGAGCGATTCGCCGATGCCCTCTTGCTCGCCGTTCGAGGCGGTCCCGAGCTGCTTCAGTCAACTCAAAAGGCCTACTTTGCTCGACGCACTACGACCCTGCCGTTCTTGCGGGTGTTTCAATCAATCGTCACCGAAGACCTCGCCGACATCGTGCAGAACGCCGACTTGGGCGAGTGGAAGGTCATCTTCGTGGTGCTTTGCACCTTTGCCAAGCCGAGCGATTTCAACAATCTCGCAGATCAGCTTGGTCAGCGGCTGCAGTACAAGTCGCATGTGCAGTCCGGTTCGGACGACGCAGGAGCTCGCGCGGCCGCCAAACAAGCTCGCGAAGACGCGACGCTGTGTTATCTCGCATCGAGGCGTCTCGAGAAAATTGTGGGGATCTGGACTGACGAGCTGCGGGAAGAGGAACAATCGAACTCGGCGCCGAGGTACACTGCCCACGCGCAGGCGTTGCAGTCGTTCATTGAAAAGGTCTCGATTTTCACCGCGGCCACCGGCTACGTGGACGAGGATCTGTCGAACCCGACCGAGTCGGCTGCTGCTGCCGAGGCCGGCGCGAGAACGTACAAGCTTGCCGGACTGTATGATCGGTACTACGAATATGCCGATCTGCTGGCAACGCAGGGACTCGTGGACGTTGCGGCCAAGTATGTGCAGAAAACCCCTGCGGATTACAAAGGGACCGGCGCTGCAGGAAGCGAGCTTGACAAAGCCAGGGATCGAATCTTGCGAGCTGCAGGGCTCGCTGGCGAGCAAAGGGCCAGCAGCATCCACTCAGCCCGACAGCCCCTGCAAGGGCAAGCCCGTCCCTCGGCTCCCAGCGCCTACGCTCCGCCGCAACCGGCATATGCTCCCACGGCTCCGCCCGTGACCGGCGGGTACGCGCCGGCCCCGTCTACCTACCAGCCACCACAACAGCAACAGCCGCAGCAGCCCCAACAGACCGCGTCATATGGATACGGCGCTTCAAACGCGTACGCCCCGCAAGCGTATCAACCGAACGCTGCGTCGCCATATACGCCAGCCGGCGGCTACTCCTCAGAGCCACGAGCCCAAGGATATGGCGCAAGCGCGTACGGACAGCCCCCAACCCAGACTCCTCTTGGTCCACCGCCGCGAGCCGCGGCCATGTCCAACGGATCCACCGCAACGCCCCCGCCCATTCCCGCTGCGCAGCGTCGAGATATCCCCGGTTGGAACGATGCGCCTAGCTTCTCCGTCCCGCCCAAACGACCAGGGAGTGTCGCGAACAAGGAAGCGTCCAAGCCAGCCCCCATCTTGTCGCCCTTCCCCACGTCTCAAGACCCCATCGCGGCGCAGGGATTCCAGTCCAACATCCACGGCAATACGCCGCCTCCACTTCGCTCCACTCAGCCCGGCATGCTACCTCCGCCGCCAAAGGGAGGGCCACGACCGCCTTCTGCCCAGGCTATCGCTCGCGGTCAGCCTGGTGCCCCGCCTCAGGGTCCACCCCAGAAACCAACCCGTTCGACACCGCCGCCTTTCGCCGGGCTTCCTGCACAGTCGCCTGGTCGATCTGCTCAAGCTCTGCCGCCGCGAGGAGGACCACCACCAGGCGTCGTCGGTGGACCGCCTCCTCGGGCTCTCTCGCCATTAGGCCCGCAGGGCCGATCTACCCCATTGACGGCGGCGCTGCAAGGAGGCTCTGCGTCAAACTTTGCGGCTGGACCTCCTTCGCAGTTCCCCGCCGGACCGCCGCCACCACAAGGAGGCCCTCCTCCATCATCGTTCCAAGCAGGCCCCCCACCGACCTCATTCCAAGCTCGTCCGCCCCCGCCGCCCGCGTCTGCGTCTGCCGGATCCCGACCGCCTGCGGGGTCTTCGAACGACCGACGAGCTTCCCTCAATCAAGCCATCCCACCCGTGACGAGCCCAAGCTCGACTCCTGCGCCACCGCCGGCCGAGCCCAAGCCCACTCATCGTGAGTCGAGAGTGTATGCAAGCCGCTAATATCAGCTGCGGGCGACCGAAGCCATATTCCTGTATCATCCAGGCCAGTGTACGACGCCCTGAATAACGAACTCAGCCGGGTCAAACAGCTAAACCTGCCGGTGAGTTGAGCTAGGAGGCCTTTGACTCACTTCAGCCCGCAATCAAACGGATCGTGGATGACACGGACCGACGGCTGAACATTCTATTCGACCAGCTTAACAGTGACTCGATCCCGAAGCCGGTCATTGACCAATTGCAGGAGATTTCGAAGAGTGAGCTGATGGGCTATGGCAGCGCTGACTTCAGCTGTCGCCGCACACGACTCGCAGTTGGCCCTCGCACAGCACGTCAACTTGTCCACAGCCGCGACGGGGGAGATGTCAACCTGGGCGCCAGGCATCAAGCAGTTGATCCGGTTGGGCGTTTGAATGAGATGTGACGTGGACTTAAGAGAAAATATGCAGAACTGTCAGTATGTGACGACTCGACGAGTGGCGATTCCGACAAGTGAGGCATGTCTGGAGATCCGACTGATTGTTGCGAGCAAGCCCACAACTGGAGGTCGAGACGCATTGTTATGCCTGCAAGCAGATGTACGAGGTGCCGATGCCCAGTCGCGTGCAAGACGCAACCCTGACGAGCGATGCATATGCTAGCGATACAACTACTATAAACATATACACGACATAGTCCATAAAATCTAATATTCGTAAGGGACCACCTCTAGCGCCGCCTGATACGATGGAGGCGGGGAAATCCAGCCATCCTCGCAAGTCGTTGCCTCGCCCGACAAGACACGGCTAACCTCGCTCGACCCAGTGTTGTCGAGATGCAAGTCCGACCAGCGATAAGTTTGCATCGCCAAGCGTGGCTCGCTGACGGAGCCAATCACGACGGGCAGGGGTAAGGTCCGGACTGTACCGGGGAAGTGCTGCTTAAGAGAGGCCATGTCGATTGTAGACCCGGGCAGCGGTGACGTGAACACTCCCATAGGCGGCAGAACGCCCGGCATTAGGTCGTTCAGCATCGTCTGGCCCGGTATCCGCGGCAAGAACGCTAGCGTCGAGGCGATGTGAAATGTAGACGAGACCGATATATGTCCGTCGGTGTCGGGCGATGCTGGGCCGACGTTCAGTGTCGTCGAGAAGCCATGCAGCCAAGGGAGACCAGATACCGGCATGATGGGCAACACGGTGCGGATGTCGATACCTTCACCGTCGACCTCGAACCATGCCATTGTCGAGACCACGTCGACCTCGTTGATGAGACCGCTCTGGGCTAGAGGTGGTGTGGCATCCACCGGCATTGAGTGTTCCCGACGGACGAGGGCGATGCGCACTAGCACTTGGTACGCTTCATCTACGTCGGCCGGGGGCGAGAGTCGGAGGGCGAGGGGGATGTGCGAAGTAGGCGAGAAAGCCGTCGTCGGCAGAGTCGGTTTGACAGTCCATCGAGAGTGCGATGCGAAGCGTCGAGCGGCCGACGTCCGAACAGAGAAGGACGTCTCGGTGTATCGCGGCGCCCGCGTTGGCAATGTGTCCGGCATCATCTCAAATGGCCGAGACGCCTCGGCGAGGTTGACACGTGCGCCAGGTCGCAATGGATCGTCGCATGCCAAGGAGACCGTCAGAGCATACGTGACCGCGAAGGCCGCGCCGGCGATGTGGAACGAAGGCGGGAGGCGAGGCGTGGAGGGGACTTGAACGGTGAGGGGGAGGGAGTACGTGCCACCGGGCAGAGCTGTCTTGACGTCGACGGCGCTATGTCGAGGTGACCGATTCGCGTATGCTTGCTGTGCGTCTCGAGCCCACAGATCGAGCCCCTCCGCTAATGACACCGAGACACAGATGATTGTGCGTGGCGGTCCATAAGGCAGATGAAGCGTTCCCACTAGCGACATGCTCAGAGAGGCGTTCAATGAGAACGGCAACGACGCATAGCGATCCAGATTGAATGTGAGGACAGTCGGTATTGTCTGGCCGGGGTAGAAGGCAGGAGCTATGGGTTCGTTCGTCTCAGAGTCCTGGAAGGCCGCGAAGAGGGAACACTCTGGCAGGCATGGCGGCAGGGTAAGCGAGATGGGTTCTGGTATCAGTCATCGCTTGGCCGCTCTATAAGACGTCGCTATCCACTCACCATCATCGGCCAGTACTATGGGTTCGCGACACACATCCGTGGTTGCATAGCCTTTTGCCGAAGACGAACTCCCCACCAACCCGCGGAATGATTCGAGAAGCTCCCGCGATAGGGACCGCCGATGAGTATCTGAATCGGTGTCGGACAAACCTGCACCGAACCGAGGACGCCGAGCCGAGGTCATGGGAGCCATGTCCGAGTGTGAGTGGGGTAGTGCAAAGGGGAGGGAGGTTGAAGAAGAGGCCGTTGCCATCTTGACTGGTCGCTATTTCAATCGAGATGATGCAAGATCGTGTGAGGGTGCAGCGTAAGAGGTGTAGCACGGGGAAGGGGTTGCAAGTTTGAGATGCCAAGGTGAAGCGGGTAGGAGGGAGGTGACTGTTTCTACGGGCATTGAGCTTGTGGAATACGCCGTGGGAAGAGGTGTGGGACGGAGCGTACCCGAGTACGAAACATGCACGGTCCCATGAGGGGCGGCGGCAAGCACAAGAGTCGACGATGTGTGTGTGACATCTTTGCAGGAACCGCTAAGCGGGAACGGGATGGCTGCGGGTCGGGTTGAGCCAGAGAAAAGTCGTACATGCATCCCCGTCATGAGGTCGTCGTCGGAGCGAATCAACGGGGAACGAACGGGGAACGGGCCAGGGAGGCGGACTGAGGGAGGGAGAGGCCGGGAACAGAGGTGACATATGAGCAAAGACAACGACCCGACAGGCACCGCCCTCGCTCACCCTGATCGGTAAAACCCTGCTCGTTTGAAACGGGCTGTATGCTATGCTATTCCGCTCCATATGGGTGACAGCCTCTCCCAGCCTCTCCCAGCCTCTCCCAGCCTCTCCCAGCCTCTCCTCCCCCTCTCCCTTACTCTCTCTCTCCC
>JAHXHD010001289.1:0-16071 GCA_019857685.1 Papiliotrema terrestris | reverse complement strand
GGGCATGGAGGGGGGTTGGGTCCGGTGGGTCTGGGACTGGGTGGACAGGGCGGGCTGAACGGGCAAGCGCTCGGGGGAGGAGGAGATGGCGGAAAGGCCGTGTTTGCGATGCAGAGGGCGAACGTATTGATCACTGCGGCGATCACAAAGTTTGCGCTGGTGAGTCTCACTGGTCACAAACGGGGATGTGCCGCTCATGAAAGTCCGACCTGCGCGCCGCGCTCAACATCAAGACGGACCAGCTGGCCAAGGAGCGCGAGGCTGTCGCGCGCGAGGTGCACCTGCTGCTCATGAAGTGAGTGTACCATCCTCCTGGTCCCGGATGTGTGTTGGTGGCACTCGCTCATCCCGCAGCATCCCGGTCGAGGACCTCGCGAGCAACGGCGAGTCGATGCGCGGCAAGGTGTTCCATATTGCCTGTGCGCTGTGTGCGCAGGTCGGCGGAGGGGTGGATGAGCGCGGGCAGGAGCTGATCAAGGACTGGTGTAATATGGTGAGTGCTTGGGCCGGGCATGGATGGACGATCGCATGGTTGCAGGGCGGGATCGATATGACTGGAGCATGGGTTGACGCCAGTTCTCGGCGATCACGTTTGTGCAGATGCCGCCGCCGCCGCCGGAGGAGAACCTGGACAGCCGGTCAAACACCCCGCCGCAGAATGCGATCAGCGCATGAGCGTGGGAGGTGCTTCATGGCGGACGACGAAGAAATGTGATTTATCACGGTGTATGTGCTCCTTCCGACTCTTTGTGATAGTCTCGCGGTGCTCGAGTACCGTACGCGATATGTATGACCGTGCCGCTCGATAGCCCCAGCATACGGATTGCGAAGCAACGTCGGCGTGTTTACATGGGGATAAACGTCGGAGCTCGATGCACCTACCTGACCCGCATCTAGAGCCGCCGAAGCCCGCACAGCGTCGCTCGGCACCACTCCGGCGAAGTGATGCGCTGCGCTGCGCTGACGACTCTTGTGGAGCACCCGGACCGGTTCAGTCGCCGATCAACACGCAACGCTCCTTTCCAGGCTCGGCGACTCCACTCTCTGCCTCGGAGTGATGTGCACCTGCTGTGCTGTCTGCGGTGCGCGGTCCGCACCGAGCGAGGCGTCGCACCGGCAACACGAGGGTCGATGTGATGCGCCCGTCCGCCGGAACGCACCCCTCCGAGACCGCAAACGGACGAGCGTCTCGTCTCGCTTGTACATTTTCGTTTGTTTGCGGTGGCTCAGCCCGCGTCAAACCAGCCCACTCGGCCGCCCCGGGTGGTTCTCGGGCGTAGTGGACCCCTGAAGATCTTCGTTTCGGGGACGCTGCCGATGCTGCGTCATACACGACCTCTGACCGGTCGGACTGTCCGGAAGGACTGCGTGCAGATCCTCCGGTCGACTTGCCGGCGGCATCCGCGCGGCAACATGAGGCTTGTCGCCCACAAAATGACACATGGGCGCGCAGAATGCGGGCAAATGGCGCTAATGCATGTGTCACCGGAACCTCTCCGGCGGAACCCGTCGTCGCACATCCTGCTTCAAGCGACTCGGTCTTGCATACGCCAGCTTCGGCGCGAGCTCCGACCGCCGGCATCGGTGTCGGCGTCCGGGATGTCCAGCTCAGCTCGCCTGCACCTCCAGTCATGGTGCGGCCCGGAAAGAAGGACCGCACCGCACCGGCCGCACCGCGTCAAACCGCACGGTAGGTTTCGGTCCCCGCGGTCCCACCGCCGCCGACTACCGGCGGCCCAGCTCGTCGCCGGGGTTTACACGATGGGACGAGTTGCGCCGGCGGCAAGTCAAGCGGAGATCGACGATGTTGGGGGATACGCACGCACGCCCGTAGCGCGCTTTCTCTGCGGCATCGGCAGTTGGCACCATGCCGTTCGGGCAGTGCGAGGGTAGACTGTCTCGGTAGGCTACAGACGGCTGCATGTGCGGACGTTTGTTCGTATGGGTGCGGCTGTCCGGAAATGTACCCGCATGGGTTGTGACTGGTAGCCTAGGTCGCCGTCGATGGTCTCGGCGCAATCGACCGGGTGTCACGTAGCCTGTGCGGAGCATGGGTCTCATGGGCATGGAGGACATAGCCTGAGCGCCGGAGGAGTACGAGGTGGGATGGGCGGGGGGCGGATAAAGCTCGGTCCGGATATTCCGGCCGGCTCTTTCTTGGCTTGCATTGTGCATTCTGCCGAGGGGGTCTGGCTGGACGTTGGAGGTGTCGAGTTGCGCCGCGCGAGACGACGGGTACGCAGGGATCGTGGAAGAGAGTGGGTTAAGCATGTATGGGGCGTACCCACCAAAATGCAGCAGACCCATCGTCGGTTGACGACTTACTCCTGCTTTCCCTGCCCCCATGCAGGAGGTCGTGAAGTGCGCGCCGGGCGGTCCTCACATCGACCCGCCCCCTGCGCGCCCAAGCAGGAACCCATGCGCAACAACAGATATCCCGAGCCAAGCCGGGCGGTAACGTCCGGACCGATAATCCCGAGGCGGGGATGGGGCAAGCCGTAGCCGCCGGCGAGGGCGGATCTCGACGTCGGAGGAAATGACGACGCGGTGCGGGGGTTCCAGAACATCGGTAATAGCTCGCCCTGCGCCCCCGGCACCACAGTGTCCTGACGTACAGGGGCTGTACGACGTTGGGGCGCATGAATGAATGAATGAATGAATGAATGATGCGCTTCCCGCTGGGCCGCGCGATGGACGAAAAAAAGAACTTTGTCTGCATCACGCCCGAGTACAGAGCGTACAGAGCTGAGAGTTGATCGAGTGTCTGTGACAGGGGGTGACCACAGCCGAAGAATCGGACGTGTCGCTCGTCTCGGCATCACTCCACTGTGCCCGTGTTCTTCGGTGCTTGTGCCGTCGGCAAGGCTCGGACCGTGTTGGAAGCGAGCGTCGTCTTTTGAGGTCCATGGTCCCCGCACCCCTTGTCTCACGCAGACCCGGCAGTGCCATCACGGGGGGGAAAAGGGTGCCGATGGCGTCGTTGGGGCCTCCGCGGGATACAACGCGCCGAGGCGAAAACGCCTCGTTGTGCCGTTCTCGCTCTCCCTTCTCCCTGCTCTCTCTCTCTCTCTCGCGCGCTTAAAGCCTACAGAACATAAGCGAGCACTGCGAGGCACGCTTGGCCTCCGCCTCGACCCTTCCCTTAATGGATCAGGTGGAGTGCGACGTCACCAGCCCCGACGCGCGGGGCGACGCCGGCCACCCGGGTAATACCGCCGGTTGCAGCTGCAAAAGCCCTCAGGGGCGCGGGTCGGGCTCAGGGTGCATAGAGGGCACAACAAAGCGGCAGTGGGAGAGCAGAGACGTGCAGAGTGTCGCACACGGTGCAGAGCCGCAAAACTCGTCGGCCTGCCCGTCCGGGGACGATGTGGGACGGCGCGGCCAATGCGGTTGCGTCTCAGGGGCTCGGAGGAGTCTGACAGGGGGAAACGAGGGGGGCCAGGGGAGGGAACACTTCCGCTGCACGGCTGTCGCTCGCTGTAAAACGGGCAAATGGGCAAATACGGCCCGGGGTAAGGGGGGCGAAAGGCGGTTGGTTCTCGATGCAAAGCAGTTGACGAGCAATCCCGGTCGATGCTGCAAGGAAAGGGATAAGCCCGGGAATGTCATTCGTCCGATTCCCATCCATTCGCTCGGCGTCGTCGTCCTCATTCTCCTCGTCGTTGTCGTTGACGTTTCTCCTTCACTCGTCGCTTTTGTAGCCATTGTAATCGGCCCCCGTCGTCGCGTTCGGCCCCATTCCCGCCAAGTAGAGGCCCCCGTCCGAGTCTCCACTCGTTTCACCCGTTCCTTACACCCACCCGTGTGTCCGACATTACTCAACCCCGGCCCCACCATCCGACCACACACCACCCTCGCAACCACACCGCCGTGCATCCTTTGAACGTGCATACGCCGACTCGCCGACCCGACATCATCGGGCCACGGGCGGATCTTATTCTAGCATCCGCATCACAAACAACCAGGACAGGACGACCCTTTCAGCTCTCACGCTCCCGTTCGCCAGTCGACGACAACTCGACCATCGCCATCAGCGGACCAAACGCTGTCTCGCTCCCGTCTGATCCCTCGTGCCGATCAAGCAAACGCCATCACCATCAGACGGCACTGCTCCCCGGCCCCACCTCGGTCGCATCTGTCGCCCCAGCCCATCGCGCCGGTTTGTGAACCGCACGGCAGTGACAACCTCGGCCGCTCCAGAGCCGACGGCAAGACAAGAGTCCCTAAAGGCACTCTCTCGATCGTCTCTGCTAAGACGCCATAACCGCCAAAGGACCTGTTGGACCAGACGGTCGCAACATTGTCAAACACCGGCCGTCCTCGCCTGTGCCTTCGCCGTCGCCTTCCCCTTCGCCTTCGCCTTCTCTTGAGGCCGGCCCCCATATAACTCGTCACGCTCATCACTCGACACCGTCGTCGCCTTCTTCGCCGCCGGTTTCGCTTGTCCTCCTTTCTTCCTTCCCGACGCCTTCCGAAGCCTTCTTCCACACCTAATCGTAAATTCGCAATTGCAAGGCCTGTCGTCGCCGCGTCGGTTACGACTCGTTCTCCACCCACGCAGAGCGTATCGCTCGCTCGTTCCCCTCGTCCCCTCGCTCGTTCGTGTGCCCTCTGCGCAGCACAGACGGGCAGAAGCAACGCGGTAGGTTTCCACATAAGATCCTTCACGGCTTGAGCGCCGTTCGGATTCTGGCGTCATACCGAGAGATCACGAACCCGGCTCCAACGCTTGTCTCGTCGTCCGAAGAAGCCCTCTTGTCGACGACACGCTGGCCCAAAGTACATCCGGGCCCTTCGTGCCGACCGCTTGAACCTTCATCAACGACACACCGTCCATCGAAATGACACTGCAAGAACGCCTCCCACCCTCGTCCTCGTCTTACCTCTACCCATCGCCCACGAGCGATTCTCACCCGCAACCGCCCCTCTCATCACCGCACCAGCCGCCCACGCCGCAGCACGCATACCCGCACCTGCATCCGCTCTCGCACTCGCATTCGCACCCGCATCACCCTCACCACCCTGGCTACCACCGATCCGACAGCATGCCGCAGCAATACCATGCTCGGCCCAGTATGCCCGTCCGGACGTCGACGACCCCGGCACAAACCAGCGGGGACTTTGTCATCAGCAACCCCGTCGGCATGGCCGCGAGCAGTGGGCGAGAAGACGAAGACAGGGAGGAGTTGACCACAAAAGGGAGGAAGAGGAAGAGGCTCGCGAAGGCATGCTCGGCCTGCCATGTGAGTCCTGCCCGCCACACACCCTCCCCTGCGCTCTTCCCCCTTCATCGTAGCCTCTGGCGTCTGGTTCTGTGCACCAGTGGGAACCCCGCTGACGCTCAGAAAAACAAACGCCGCTGCGACGGCTTCGCCCCCTGCTCCAACTGCGAATTCTCGTCCCGCCCGTGCCTGTACATCAACGCCCAGGGCGAGGTCATCCCGCCGCCCCGAACCCGCGACACCGTTGTCAAGAAGGAAAATTCCGTCGCCGCTCATTCTGGTGGCCTCTCCAACGGTAACGGAAAGCCTTTGCCCGAGGGATCAAGCGGGCACGGCTCTCCCGAGCGGAACGACAACCCTTCGCTGCCGCCTCCGCATGATCGGACACCACGCAAGGAGTCTTCGGGTAACGGCGACAAGGCAGAGAAGGCGCCTCGAGGTTATGTCGACCCCCTGGAAGCCGTTGATCGGGACACCACCTTGTCGTCCGAGCTTGTTGACAGTGAGTCCCCTGGGCTTCGACCATCCAGTGAGAGCAGGCCATACTGACGCGCAGTCTTCTTCAACCGCATCCAACCGTACGCCGCGATGCTGCACGGCCCGACCTTCCAGTACCGGCTCTTTCTTGGCCGGACCTCTCCCCTGCTCCTGGATGCGATTTACGCCCTGTCTGCCCACTTGTGTACCAACCCGACCTTCTTGGGCACCATCTCCGCCTCGGTACCCACCTGGGCGCGGGGTGAAGCCTTCGCGGAGCGCGCGCACCACTCCGCCAAGAGGCTGATCGATACACGCTCCGGCCTCTCGCACGACGAGAAGGCAGCGGACAAGGGGACGTGGGAAGAGACCGAGTTCGTTCAGGCGCTGTACCTCCTGAGCGTATACTACACCTCTGTCCGGCAGTCGTCGCTGGGCCTCTACTTCCTGGACGTTGCGATCGATATCCTCCGACCCGCTTCGACTGCATCGCTCGCACCGCCACCGACGCACCTCGGTCTCAGCACCATCGACTACTTGACGCTCCTCGAGTGCCGGAACAGGACGTTCTGGATGTTGGTGCTGCACGACCTGTGTGCGGCGGCGAATGGTCGTCCAAGAAGGCTGCTGGATCACGAGTTGTACAATATCCCGCTGCCCGGCGATGAGAGTCAGTGGGACAGGTGGGGTGGCGGAGGAAGCTCGGGCCGGGAAGGCTCGCGACGCGATGGGCTGGCCCCTGGGACCGGTACGTGGATGGGAGAAGAGGGTCAGATTGGGGAGCTTGGCCATGTGCTGCGTGTCGTATGTGGACTCTGAACCAGCCTTTGCGTTCTTTTCTGACGCCCAGCTCGTTGTCTTTACCGATATCATGACCGTTGCCAACAATGGCGGACCGGGATCGGACACGCGCGGTAACCCCGCCCAGCATGAGGCTGCCCTCAAGGTGAGACCACCGCCCAATCAACATCGCCTTCGCGTGAGGATGATGCTGACTCAACAGACCTGGGCCCGGTCGCTCCCTCGCCACTTGTCATTCGACGAGAACACACTTAACTCGTCGGTCAACAAACTCAGCTCGCCGCTGCACACCACCTCGCGTTCGGCTTGGCTGTTCGCGTATATGCACGCCCTCGCCGAGTGCGGCATGTTCTACCTGCAAGCCACGCTCGCGACCAACGGCGCCGACTGGGCCGCACAGAGGCAGAGCCAAGCAGTCGACAACATCGCTGTCATCCTCGAGGCTGTGGGCGTCCGTGGGCGCGAGTCGCCGCTGAGTGAGTCTGCGGGGGTTCGAGACATGGCCAAGCACCGACTGACGTTTAGTGATCTTCCCACTGCTCGTCGTCAGCAACTGGCACGACCATCTCCGATCCAGTCCGGCCCCGCCTACAGCTCAACAAATGCTCCTTGACGAGAGACTCGCGGCATGGTGGGGCGAAGCTGCGCGAGATTGGGGCTTTGAGCGCGTGTCGACCGTCGACCGTGGACTGTACGACGCCCATGGGCATCCGCACTCGCACTCGATTTCGCACCCACACCCACACTCACACCGACACTCGATCTCCAGCCATCCCTCGGCAGCCACTGCGGCTCGCGAGGTCCATCGGGGTCTTTCGCCTCTACCCCCTCCCCCGTCAAACGGTACATCCAGCCTGGGACTGTATGGCACCTCGCCGATACCGCCCCCGGAATCTGTCCTTTCTGCCTCGGGCTCGACCATCCTCGCCACGCCGGTCTCGTCCACATCGACCTTCCCGTCCTTCAGCTCGCAAGGCGGCGGCAGCAGTGGGTCCGCCCAGACGCACCGGTACTCGGTCAACCAACTCCCGCCGCTCCGTCCACGTGCAAACACCCTCGCGTCGCTCGCGCATGTTCCGTCCATCCGCTCGCCGTCCCCGCGCCTCTCACTCGGCGGCAGCAAGGGCGATCACCGCGAATTATTTGATCGGCTCGAACGCGACCGCGTGGACCGTATTGACCGGTACGACCGCGAGCGCGACGCCCGCCCCGAGCGTCCGCGCCATTCCCTCGGCCTCGGGTTCAGCGAACCCCACACCGAGATCAAGTTGCCGCCTCTGCCGCCCATGGACCCCTCGCCGCGGCTACGCGAGCCGGTGATCACCCCTTCCGGGAGCGACAAGGGCTTCAAGTTCCCGTCGTTTTGGAAGGATGAGCGGGGCAGTAATGGCTCGTCGGGTGGGGCAAAGGACGAGAAGCGATTATCGGCTAGTCCGAGGTTCAACCCCTATGCGCGGGACCGTACGAGCCCGAACAAGCTTTCGGATGAGCGGAGGGCGGTCTCGCCGTTGAGCAAACCTCTGGAGGAGGGACGAGAGGACAGCAAGGGCAGGGATGAGGTGGATGGGGAGGCGGATGCAGACAGGAGCGGAGCACTGGCGGGTGGGCCGGTGGGCATCGCGGCGTTGATCAGTGCCGCTGAAGAGAAGAGCCGGGAGAGGGAGGCGAGCAATGGAATGGACGCGGCGAGGGCCTCGGTGTGAGGTGTGAGAGGAAGGACCATCGGATATCATGGGCTGAGAATTGTATAGACTCGGTTGGTTATTGATTTGGGGCTCAGTTTGCGCGTCCGTATTTGATCCGTGGCTCATCTTGTGGTATCTTCGTATGAACGGATCTGACAATCGTCGCGCTTCGTTGTGCTTGAGAAGCAACCGAGCATGATAATGCGCAAATCGCATGTATGGCGGTAAGTGAGAGTTTGTCGGATCTCTGCACTCTGACAATCGTGCGCGATGCATTTTCCACTCTGGCTCCTCTCCCGTCACTATATGTGATCATACCCCTCGGATGGCACAGCCACCAACTTCGCGCAATCTAGCAATACAATGATCGTCAAGTGTTCGTCAAGTGTCGTCATGTAAAATCCAGCACACAAGTCCCAAAAGGCCTTCCAGTCGGCCCACATCATTCTGCCCCCCGACGTGTGTCCAGGACGATCTGTTTGATTGTGTTGAGCTTGTCCTGGCCCTTGATCAGCCACCCGTCGAGTTCCGCGCCCCCCCGCAGCGATTGCAGCTGCAGCCTGGAGTCCGACGACCCCAGACCCGTGATGGCGTATATCCGCACCCTCGCCATGGGACAATCCGACGTGCCGTCGTCCTCGACGGCCCACTCCCTTTCTATCCGCCGCATCTCGGCCGCCGCAGTGATGCCGTCCATGCGGGGCATGGACACGTCCGTGAGGACCAGGTGCGGTCTGAACGTTTGAAACACCTCGACCGCCTCGACGCCGTCGCATGCCTGCGCGAGCTCGAGCGGTTCGGCCTTGGCGAGCCGCTTGAAGAGCGTCACGAGGATCTTTCGGCTGATCTCATTATCCTCCACCACGAGTATCCGCAGCCGCAGACTCGGGCCCGGCTCCTTGAGCGGGCCGGGCGCGATCTCCGTCGCGTCAAGCTGGGCCGCCAGGTCCTGCACCTGCCTGGCGCTGTGGGCGGGCTCTGCAGCCCACATCGGCTTCGTGCTCCCGACGACTTTGCTGGTGATCTTGGGATCCGACGGTCGAGATGCCCGTAGATGCAAGGGCAGCTCGAGTCGGAAGGTCGCGCCCTGCCGACCCTGCGAAGACGACAGCGACACGCTGCCAGACATCCGTTCCGCCAACATGCGCGAGATGTGCAGCCCCAGTCCAGCGCCGGGCGAGAACGAGTCGGCCTTGGTGAATGGCTCAAAGGCCTTGTTGGCGAATCCCGGGTCCAAGCCCGGCCCGTCGTCTATCACTTTCAGTTTCACGCGCGTGTTGTCCCGCGACGAGGACAGATGCACGACGATGCGCCCGGCCTTGGTGAACTTGACGGCGTTCGTGAGGCCATTCAACAGTATCCTGCCGTCAGTGCGATGCCCTTATCATGACAGACGTCGTGCCCGAGGACACGGCACCCACCGCTGGAAGCCGACCTCGTCGAGCACCGCCGACCAGTCCCTGTCCTCCATCTCGACCACCAGATCCACCTCGGATCCATCGCCTGACGAAATCATCCGCGGCAGGCATATCCCCGCCGTATCCAGCACGACCTTGCCCAAGTCCCGCTTCACCTTCTTCGAAGCGACCTCGCCGCCCCTCGTCCACGTCCCAAAGTCCAGGACGTCGTTCAGGATCAACTCCAACGACTGCCCGCAGGACTCTGTCATGGATAGAAGTCGCACGACTTCGGCGTGCTCGCCGTGCTCCGCCGCCTCGTGTATGAGCTGCAGGCCCGACAGCAGGCCGTGCATCGGCGTGCGGAGCTCGTGGCTGATCGACGAGAGGAATGCCGTCTTGGCCGCGTCCGCCTCGATCAGACGGGATTGGATGATCCGCGCGCGCAAGACCGTGCCCATCGACCGGATGAAGTTGGTATCGCCCGGCCGGAAAGAGTAGAAGGGCCGAGAGGTGGAAGCGATGATCGCGATGAGGGGGTCGTCCTCGGCGTACAGGGGGATGCAAATGTGTCTGAGAGTGTTCTTCGGCAGGAAGCGTTCGAAGCCGGACGACTCGGCCGTGTCGTCGTAGACGGCGATTCGGCGCGTCATGTACAGTCTGAACAGCTCATGCAGGAAGGAGCTTGCGGAAGATTCCGGCAGATTGGGCCGGGGCGTGGCGTCGTCTCCGCATTCCCAGCCGAGGACCTGCATCGGCGGATGTTCGTACACGATCTTGGTCTCGTCGGTCTCCGGACCGCCCTGTGGCGTCAGCGGATGAACTCTTTCCGTTTCTTCGCGCCATCCAAGCAGCGACTCACGATGATGTGCAGCCCGCGAACGTCAATGATAGCCAACGTGTCCACCTCGCCCAGCACCGCCCGGATCTTGCTCGCTGCCATCTGAGCGCAATACGGCACACCACCCGCTCCCACCAACGCCGCCTCGGTGCCCACAGT
This sequence comes from Papiliotrema terrestris, assembly GCA_019857685.1. NCBI lineage: Eukaryota > Fungi > Basidiomycota > Tremellomycetes > Tremellales > Rhynchogastremaceae > Papiliotrema > Papiliotrema terrestris. The sequence continues at coordinate 5,489 of JAHXHD010001289.1, read as the reverse complement.
CGACGCTTTGCGCCCGCTGCTCGACGACCCCATTCGAGCCAGGGGGTCCGGGCGTACAGTCGATTCGGGCGACTCTGGTATAGCTGATGTCCCAAACGTGTCCATGCCCTCCAACGGCTGCACCAACGTGTCCTCCAAGTATTCTGTCAACGCGTTCTTCTTCTTTGCTTCGCTCGTCCGGTGGTGTCCCTCCCACGTCGCCCGCAGCTGCGTCTCGAGCATGTCTGTGATGTGCTTGATGACCTTTTCCTGTTTCGGCGTCAAAGGCGGGAGGTGCTCGTCGAGGTGCATCAGATTGATGACTCCGACCGGCACCGTCCGCTCCTCCTCCTCCAGCGCCGCCGGATCCACGTTCAGCGACACCACGCTGCTCAGATAACTCTTCACGCCCTTCAGCTCGTCCGCGTACGGGTTGCCGGTATATCGCCAATCCCTGGCGAGATCCGGGATGTACAACATGTCCTTTGGGAACAGGATCGCATGCCCGCACAGACTCGTCTCGGGCAGGAGCCGCTTGCCCACGAACAGTCCCACGGCGTCGACGACGTCTTTCGGTCCCGATATAGCGATGAGCTCCTGCTGGGAATGCTTGAACAGCGTAAACGTCACGATGCCGCTGAAGAACGCCTGCACAAGGTCCGTCGCAGCCTGCACGTTGCTGGCCTGTTTCTCCGAGTACAGGTCGTACTCCATGATACATTGTTCGCGTAGGAACTCGAGGGGCGCCCGCGGAGGAGGCAGGAACGAGTGTTTCCGGAAAAACCGCCGAACGCGTTCGGTGACGGCTGGCGTGATCTCGACTGACGTGTACACTGGATTGTCGAAATCGCAGCCGAAGCCATCGGACGAGGTCGGCGAGGGCGGCCGGGACGAGTGCGTAGTGTCATTGCCGCCGGTATAATCTTGGTGAACTGGCTCGCGAGGTGGAGAAGGGGGCGCTGTGGGAAATTGACCTTGGGCGTATGCACCGAGAAACTCCATCCACCCGCCAATCGACGACTCGGTCGGCGGAGTGCTGGTCATCTGTCCCGAGCCCAGTCAGCGAGCGCGCGTATACCGAATGAAGTGGTATGTAGATTGGGTATCCAGTTAGGCAAGTCGAATGCCGACGCTAGCAGCGGGTCGGACAAAGTCGTTTGTGTCACGTCGCAATGAACACTATGGCGGAGCAGCCAGGCGGTCCACGCGATCAGGGTCCTGCTTTTTTTTTCTTCTTCTTTCTGCTGTCGTGCCTGCCTTGCCTGGCCGATCTTAGTCAGCTGGAGGTCTGGACGGGTTGCCCTCGAGCTCACGGCTTCCGCTTCCTCCCAACTACACACGGGTCATTCCGGCTGCGGAGATTCCCCGTCCCTCGGTTCAGGTCCCCTTTCAGCTGATCGCGGGAAGCTCCCGCGTACCACGCAGGAGACGCAAGGAACACGTCATCGTGGGACTTGACCAGATGCCGAGTCGCTCGTTAGTTACCGGCCGAGGCGGAAAACTCTCGGCATGTAGCTAGCGCGTCGCGGCGCGTCGCGGCGCGTCGCGGTGATATCTGGAATCAGATCATGAGATCGACAGGGGCAAAGCACATGCATCGCATCTGGAGTCTGGACCATACCTCTGACAATGCCGGAATCGTGTTGGAAGTTCAAATAGGAGCAAAGGCCGTGCCAGCATGTCTTTTTTTTATATCCGGATTCATCGGGTCGAATGCCTGGCGTCGATGAATGGGGTTATGCCCCTCTTGTGCAGTCGGCGTGCGATAAATCTGCGCTGCAGATCTTCCGGTCGGCATGAACATCCAGGTGTACACGCACGCGTAATCGTGACAGAGCACTGGGACCTAGCAGACGTAAAGGGAAGCCGTTCGCTTGGGCACCAGCACAGGTTCGCCGCTTGCTGTTGCTGAGTGTGAAGTTTTCCAGACACCGGCCAGATCCCCTGCGTCGACTCCTTCAGATCACCACACCGGGCTGATCCCGTTTGGGCGAACGCTCGCTTCCCTCGGCAAGCCTCTCGGGCCAGACGCGGGGTTTGGCTCTCTCTGGACGCGGCATCGCGCCGTCGCAGTCACTACTACTTCCGTTGCAAGCTACCGCCACGAGTGCTGTCGGATCGGAGAACAAAGGAGCCTGCAAATCTTACGTCACTAGCAGAGTCTCCGACCCCGTCTCCCGCCGTCCATCCCAGGGGCTGAGGGCGGTCTGCGGCGATCCACCCGAAACAAGAGCAAAGCTACACACTGGGCATTCAGTCACCTTCACCACAACGCCGTGTCTCGCGAGGCTAGGCACCATTCGAGAATAACATCCGCTCATCTTTCCCGGAACTATCCCCCGCCCCGTCTCTTCTCTCTTGTGGCATCTCTCCCCCGATATCGCTCTCGAATTCCGCCGCCCTTCGCCCTCTTGAAATCCTTCCTCAGACCTGCTCTTCTACCATACATCCACGGTTACAGGGATGCGATTTTATTTCATCGCTATGGCCTGTGGGGCCATATCATATTGACGGCCATACGGACACTCGCGGCACCCACTGTGTATACAACCAATGCGGAACTGGGCGTTCGACTTCTTCGACTGACTCTCAGTGTATGTCTGTCTGGTGATGCGATTGGGATCGATGCACATTCGGGCGGAAGTGGGGGACCCGAGGCGCATGGCACAGGCCCATTACTGTTGCGGATCTCTTCCTCGCAGCTCAACTGGTATTCGAGGGGATCATGGGGTCTGTATCGCGACACGCGGTCGAGAAGTCGCTGACTGGGGATTGCCATAACAGCATTTGCAGCGCTCGACCCGACACCTATCCCGGCTTCCGCAAGTATCCAGATCGCGACGACTGCGTGTCTTTGGACGGGGGCTGCACCAGGGGCCTACAGTGTGCCGGAAGAACTTGCAACAGGAGCCTGTGCGGCGACAATGTACCAAGAACGATCAGTGCCTGGATGGCTGCTGCGACCGCCTTTGTCTGCCCAGCACCCGGTGCAGTACATACCGATCGCGGCTGTGAAAGACTTGAGGACGCCGGCCATTGCAATTCCAACAAAGTATGCGGAGGTGTCGGAACAAACTGCGGACCGGACGAGTACAGCCCCGACTGATCGGGCCTCTCAAGCCAGTGTGCGTATCAGTACGGCATTGACTGCTGCAACTACAAAGGCCAAGATGGTGGCTCGGGGGCACTCGGTGGCAGCTGCTCGGAATCGGAACCCTGCACTGTCGGACTACACCATTACGAAGGCACACGTGCCGCTGATTACCCCGGAGGGGGGAGACTACTGCGACGTCACCTCGTGATATTGCCTCCAATTGACATGCGTCGACTCTTTCGGCACGCCTAACTCGCCCCAACCATCGAGTAGAGTGGAGTAGAGTGGAGAACCGAGCACAACTAGCGTGGTGACCTATCAGACCCGCAGAGGTTGGAAATGTCGCTTGTTTAGTGACGGGAGTGGGCGGTGGGAAAGTATCCTATGAGGTGAGTCCTGCCCTAATCGGCCGCGGGTGACATCTCAGTCCCAGTGTCTGGACACCACCTCGAATATCCAGTCATGTGGCGGCTGCATGTTACAGGAACAGACTGCACCACTTTGCGGCACATCGATTCAGTGTCTTGCGTGAACGGAGCAAGTACCCCAGGTGAGCAGTGCCTAGATACGCAAAGAGTTGCCATGAGGGTTTTCAGTACCACGCTCACAACCAGACCTGCGTGTGGACATCGCTTTGAGCTGGTGCTGTCACTGCTGCCCTGGACGACGGGGCCGAAGTAGGAAGGCGGAGAAGAAGTTTGACAGTGGAGTTTTGTCGCCGGGGCGTTCAAGATTCCCATGTACACCATGAACGGACGCAGTCTGTCAGTCACTTCGCTGCTCGTTTGGGCCAGCAGTCATCTTCGCCCTCTCTGTGTCGCCAGCCCTACCGGATTGATGAGCGTTCCGTCCCGCTTCGGAGTGAATCGCCTAAGCGCCGCCCGGGACCAATGGTCCTATGGTTGCTCGGAGAGCGCCGGCCAACATTACGAGGATAACCCGCCATGACTGATCCAGCGAGCACTTACCAATCGTATCCCTCACGAGGTCCGCGTGTGAATATGACCTTGCTGAGCCGTTTCTGCGCAGGCGCTGCTGGCGTACTCGAATCATGACTTTTAGCGCTATCCGCCAGCTGTCCGATCATTGTTGTCGGCGGTCTCCGGAGCGTCCGGACTTCAAATCCGAGACAGGGGAACATCGTTTGCGCCTCGATTCGCTTCCTCTGCTCTCACGCTCAGCAATTTTCAGGATGAGTGCTTATTGTGCCCGGGCTCGAGTATCAGCGCGGAAAGCGTATGCGACACTTCGGTCCCGAACGGCCCATCCAGGGCTGCGGCCCAAACAGTCTTCTCGGCATTATCCTTATCTTGCACATCACCACCACATTGTCTTCGGCACCTGTCCCAAGAGTCGGATAGCGCATAGAGCCATTGAGTCTAAAACCCCGATGTAAGACGGCTCAAGACGAGCGAAAACATTCATTATCGCGATGAAAGACACCGGCAATCACAACGATCGCCCTCGAGCCTGTCGTTCTTTCCTTCGCAAACCTTCTAGCTCCTCGTTATAACCTCACGGGTCGTGCGGTACAGTGATCTGCTATGGCCGAACCAGTGGCCGAGAAACAAGTGTCTCCGGACGGCAACGAGCCCGATGCCTACACCCCTACGATGCAGCAGGAGGTCCCTCACCCTGCGGAAGTGAGCTTTTTTCGGGGCACACTGTTCCAGACCCTTGTAGTGGGACTGGGATCGTTCCTCGCGCCAGGGATGTACGCCGCCTTGTCGGCTACTGGAGCCGGTGGGCTTGCAAACGTATGTCCATCGCGTCGCTGCTTAGAGCTAGTAACTCACGGCAGGTCGAGATTGGTAACGCTTCCGTCGCCATCGCCTACGCCTTGATCGTGCCATCCGCCTTGGTTTCGAGTGAGTTGTCCTATCGGCTACATCTGAGTGTGCTGCTCGAGACTGCGCTGATACACAGCCGGATGTCTCTCCAAGCTCGGCCCACGCTGGACTCTAACCATCGGGGCGGCGGGATATGCTCCATATGCAGCGGCGCTGTACTGCAACTCGGCTTTCGGCACACAGTGGTTTCTAATCGTGGGCGCCGTCATTTGCGGTGAGCCGGACTATGGGCGCGTGTGGGGAGCAATCACACTGACCTGCAGGTGCTACTTCTGGGCTGTTTTGGGTTTCTGAGGGTGCCATCGTATGTCTTGTGCAGCTGTGTACTACGGGGATCGAGCTCACCGATCAGATCATGATCTACTCCGAGCCGGAGCGCAAAGGAAGGCTGCTCGCCCTCTGGCAGTCGATGTACCAGCTGGCCACCACTGTGGGAGGAGCCATCAACCTGGCACTGAACATCGTGAGTCCTTACGTCCGATCACCCTCTCGCACATCCAATCAACTGCTTAGCCTACCCCATTTGCTCTCCACGCGCCCCCGGCCCCCTACTACCCCTTCCTCGT
>JAHXHD010001287.1:0-12948 GCA_019857685.1 Papiliotrema terrestris | reverse complement strand
CCCATCCACCCTCCTCATCCCCCTCACGATCCTCTTGAAACGTTCTTCCACCCCGGCCACAGCCTCCTCCATCGCCCGTGACACGATCCCAAACAGCGCCATGATCTCCCCCGCCTTGAAAATCCTCTGGCTGGGTATCTTCTCCACGAGCCATTCTTCGCCGGCCGAATCCGAGCGGACGATGTACGGGTCGAACGTGTCCGAAGCGGCGGCGCGACCGGGCTGGACGCATGCGAGCCAGCATCCAACGATGAGGTTGGCGGTGCGTCGATCCGGCACGAAGCCGAATCTGCGCTCGAGGATCCGGATAGAGTACAACAACGCGCGGAGTTGGCGGAGGTTGGGTTTTGGGGCGGGGAAACTGGCTCCGGGCGCGCTGGTTGAGGGGTCGAGGGGTAAGTTGGTGGGAAGGGCTGAGCGCACGTCTTTGCGGAGGAGGTAGGCGAGGTGCGCGTTGAAGTGGTTTGTGATGCGTTGTCGGCGGGCTGAGGTGCCCGTCGAGGCGGACGACATTGCAGAGGAAGAGCTACTCGCCTCGGAGCATGGTGCGGCCAGGTCGGATGGATCGGGAGGCGGGGGCGGGATCGGGCCTATCTTCCAATACCCATGCCATCGTCCTATACCTTCCTCTCCATCGCGCTCGTCTCCGGCGAGCTTCAGTTTCGCGCCAGGTGTGTGTTCGGAAGCAGGGCTTGGCTGTTTGCCGTGGCGATTCTCGACGCTCCGGCGTAACCTCCCAGCTAGCTTCCCCGCTCCTTCGCGCTCCATCCATTCGGCGACTCGCGTTATGGTTACGACGTTGGAGGACAAGTGAGGCGAGCTGACCAGGTGGAATACAGCGAGGCGGAATTGCCGAGCACGAAGAAGGGCATTGATGGCTGGAGGGAGGCGGCGCGGCAGAGATAGGTTCAGTGGAGGTGATGATGGGTCGTTGACCGTCTCAGTTAGAGTAGAGGTGGTAGATGGTGCAGAGGACAGAGATGATGTGGATGCGGAGGTCGAGATTGGCGCTGAAGAGGTTGGAGAGTCAGAAATGTCGACGGGCACGGTCGGGCGAGCATGTATAGCGACAACTTTTGTTATTGCCGTATGGACCGTCTCCTCGTACACCGTCCTCCTTTCCGGATCTGGGAGGATGTCGCCATCTTGATGCGAAGGTGACGGTTTCCGTTTGGCGGTGGAGGGGCCATACGCGGCAGGAAAGAGCGAGGCGTCGAGCGCGATTGCTGCGGTATCGGGCTCGCGCCGACGGGCTCTGGGCTTGCCATGGACCACCTTGAGCTCACCCCTGAGCTGAGCAGCTCCCGAGCTCTCCGACGCTGTCCGCGACGGCAGCGTACTGTCATTGATGGTGGTCGGAGCGAGGGGGTACGACCATGTTGGGTAGCCAAAGGACGAGCCGTGTTCGACGCTGATGCTTGACTTGCTGAGAGAGCGAGTGGTGGAGAGCAGTCTGTGTTGGTGTATGTATGGAAGGATGATGTTGTTGAGCAAGTAATGGTTTCGCTGCATGCCATTACTGCCTGCGGATCGGGGTGGGGAGGGAGGAGGGTGAGGAGGGCTGGATGGAATACAAAGTCAGTCACTGGCTGAACCTGTTGCCGACTGTAAGTTGGTCCCACTGATAAGCGATGCGTGTCGTGTACACGTGTAAATACCTGAAACGCTCATGTGTGTCCTGTCAAAATTTGATCCCGCTCGAAATTGGGCGAAACTGCAGGTGGATGGATGAGGGAGCCCAGCAGCCACCGGGGGAGGTGCGAGGTCGCTCTTTTCATCGTCTTGCTCACCACAAGACCCCTCCTCACCACCTAGTCTTTAAACAGCCTTCTGACATCAGTCACTTGGGAGACTAACCACACCCCCCCCTAGCTCCACCCAAACACCCAACAAACACACACCGCCAAAATGGGAGGTTCGCGATCCGAGAAAGAGGTCTACTTCACCAAGCTGCGAGCTTTGATCGAGCAGTACCCCTCGATCTTCCTCTGCAACATCGACAATGTCTCGTCCCAGCAGATCCACAAGATCCGACAGTCGCTCCGAGGCAAGGGTGTCGTCCTCATGGGAAAGAACACGATGGTCCGACGAGCCCTTCGAACCATCATGGCCGACTTCCCCCAGTTCGAGAAGCTGCTCCCCCACGTCAAGGGAAACATCGGATTCGTCTTCACCTCGGGTGACCTCAAGGACGTCCGGGAGATCATCGTCTCCAACGTCGTCGCCGCCCCGGCCAAGGCTGGTGCGCTCGCCACCGTCGACGTCTACGTCCCGGCCGGAAACACCGGTATGGAGCCCGGAAAGACGTCCTTCTTCCAGGCCCTCGGTATCCCCACCAAGATCGCCCGTGGTACCATTGAGATTGTCAACGACGTCCAGGTCGTCGCGTCCGGCACCAAGGTCGGAACTTCCGAGGCCACGCTGTTGAACATGCTCAACATCTCGCCGTTCACCTACGGTATGCAGGTCGTCCAGGTCTACGACAACGGCGCCGTCTTCCCCCCCTCGATCCTCGACATCGAGGAGTCGACCCTCCTCGCCGGCTTCACCAGCGGTGTCAAGACCATCGCCGCCATCTCGCTCGCGATCGGCATCCCCACCATCGCCTCGATCATGCACTCGCTTGTCAACTCGTACAAGAACATCATCAACGTCTCGCTTGCGACCGACTACGAGATCGAGGGCACCAAGAAGGTGAGTGCGGTGCTGCCGTGGCTTGTTCGGCTGTCTAGCCTCTTTCCATTCCTGTTCTCGCCCCTTGTCCTCCCCTTCCTGATGTTAAACATTTTCTTTCTACTGGAGATTACCTAGACCCTACTGGACCTGGCTTCATCGCGGGTTACGGATCGATAAAGGAGTCATACTATTCACACTCTGATCTCGTTGCGCTCCTCCTCTCTTGTAATCAGTCGCGGTCGAGCCCCGCTGACCCGCAGATCAAGGAGTACCTCGCCAACCCCGAGGCCTTCGCTGCCGCTGCCCCCGCCGCCGCCGCTGCCGACTCGTCTGCCGCCCCCGAGGCCGCCAAGGAGGCGCCCAAGGAGGAGGAGGAGGCGTCCGACGACGACATGGGCTTCGGTCTCTTCGACTAAGCGCATCGTCCGTCACGTCCAGCCCTTTGTTGGGATGTGGACGCGGATGAGAGGTGCATCTTGCTAGATCAGGCGCAATGTTGTATGCATTCGCCTTCCTGGCTCCAGATCTGTTGTGTGGTGGTGCGAACATGGTCATCTCGGACTGGCGCGTCACCTTGCCGTCGCACCAGCCTCGTTTCGCGCCACGACCTCTGCCCGGCTGAGTGTGTTGAACGGAGCTGCTCGACCGGAAGTATGACCCGACTCAGAGATCTCCAGCACAGACAAGCCTGCTTTTCCTCCCATGTCCACCATGCTCTGTTTCACGCCTTCACCTTATATCCAAAGATAGCCGTCTGTCCGTTTGGCAGTGGGCGCGCAGAGTTGGAAAACGACACACAGGAGGGCTCGGTCATTCAGATAGGCAGTTCGTTTCCGATGTTGGACGGACCTGACCGATGATGGCGCGACGCGCCTGCTGCCCTCCGTCCGCGCACCTCGCTCCCTCCGACTACCACCAATCATGCGCAACACCTGTGCCTGTATCTGAACTCTTGAGTCTGATCCTGTGCATACACCTGTCGAGACACGACCGCAGCAAAGACGGACGACGCCGGCCGTGGAACCCTAACCTCGATCGCGTTTAGCCGCCCTGAGCCGTTCCGGCTATCGACTTCCGACTGATTTCCAAGCCCCTGCGCCCAGTCATCCACCGCTGTCCAGTCAACATAAAGCACATGCTCCGAACCATCCTCGGCCCCGCCATCGCCCATCCATTACGAGCAACAGCGGCATCGCCTGTCTTCCGCCATACGATTTCAGCACTCCGAGACGTACACACCATGTCCCGACTCATCCGGTTCATCCCCCACCAGGGCTCCTCGCCCGTCATCGGCGAACCGGTCGATCCTGACGTCGACGTTGGGCTGGCGACGTACAACGGACAAGAGGTCAAGGTGAATGTATATGACGGGAAGAGCATCCTCGCGCCGGGCAAGCCCACCGGCGGTGAGGTCGTGGTTGGGCGGCTGCTGAGCCCGCTGGCGAAGGAGGAAGTAGGCACGATCCGGGGCATCGGGCTCAACGTGAGTTTTGCTTAAGGTACACCCCCATGTCGAGCTTACACACAGTACACCTCGCACGCGAAGGAGGTCAACCTCCCGATCCCCACCATCCCCGTCCTGTTCCTTCGACCGTCCACCGCCTTGGCAAACCCATTCCCGGACACGGTCGTCATTCCCCGGGCGGTCAAGCACGAGGATGGCGCGGACTACGAGGCCGAGTTGGCGCTCATCATTGGCAAAGAGGCCAAGGATGTAAGCGAGGAGCGGGCGCTGGACTATCTCGCCGGGTGAGTTGCAGTACGCTGAGCGATTGCGGCGGAGAGGCTGACTCGTAGCGTGACGGGCGCGCACGATGTCTCACAGCGGGTCTCGCAGTTCGCCCAGTCCCAGTGGTGCTTCTCGAAGGGATTCGACAAGTCGAACCCCCTCGGCCCCGTTTTTGTCCCAACCAGCGCGATCTCGGATCTGACCAAGATCGAGGTGAAGGGTGAGTTGAACGGAAAGGTCGTGCAGAGGAGCAACATCTCGTGAGTGCTCCTGCCGAGCTCTGAGCTCCCCACTCCCAGTCCCTCTTGCTTCGGGCTCACACCAGCGATCTCATCTTCTCCATCCCGAAGATCATCGCGTTCGTATCGCAGGGCACGACCCTGGCGCCCGGAACGATAATCATCACAGGGTGAGTCGGTGTATCTCCTCGGACGGCAGGCGTCCAGCGCTAACCGTCAGCACGCCCGCCGGCGTCGGATGGTCTGCCAACCCTAGGGTCACGCTGAAAGAGGGCGATCAGTTCAGGGTTGTCATCTCGCATGGGGTGGGCACGCTCATCAACAATGTGGTGGACGAGCCGCCCAAGGCGCGGCTCTAGGCCAGCCGATCGCGAATGTATAAGGTAGTGCAGTGATTCCAAAACGCTCGGATGGGCTATTGTACACACCGGTCTCAGGCGCGTAGAGTGTGTTGGAGCCCTTACCCGAGGGCGTTGGTGTGTCATCATGAAAGGAAGGATCTGGTCTCGCATAGACCTGCTGGGTCCGATGCTAGAGCCCCGTATAGTCTTCCAGCCTGCACTCGACCCATCATCGTTACACACCTGCATGCACAGGTTCGATTCGCTGACCACTCGGCTCGCGGACCATGCCTACCTCTTGGCCCAAGAATCGATCCCGTGCCCGCCAAACCAGGAGCTGGGCCCATCAATCCATGACACAGCCGACAGGGACGAGTCTCGCCGGCCCTGCCGCCCACAATGAGGACGCCGGTGGTGAAGATACAAGCCGTCCTACTCATACCGACGACGCCGGGGATGAGAACCAAGCCCCTGCTACTCACAACCACGACACCGCCGATGAAGAGACAACCCCTCCAACTGACACTACCTCTCCGCGAGTGCTGGGGCTGAGGTGGGCGGCCTTCGCGTGTGCAGTGGTTTACGCTGTGCGGCCCTGGAGACACATGGCGTCGCTTGCCGAAGCGAACTCGGCGAGGATCTGCTTCGGCAACATGAGTACACCGGAGTTGATCCCAGTTGCCGAACCAACAAGTCAGAAAATCAGCGACGGGAGCGAGCTGATCAGGCTGGACGAGGACGGCTGCTTTATCCTCTCTGCAGAGGAGCCTATCGAGCCTGCCTTCCAGGTACAGCGCGGGCAGGATACCGGTGTCGGAGGCGGGAAGGTCCGGTGTGAATTGCGCATGGGCCCCACGCCAGCCGGACACATGTCGGATTGGGATAAATGGGATGAGTGGGACGGCGGGACTGTCGCGGTATACTCCGGGGATTCGGAGGACGGCATGAGAATCCTCACGTTCCGTCGACCAGATTCGAAGAGGGAGGAGACTGTGAAGACCTTCCTGAGGGTCTCGCAAGACACGCAGGATGGATTTGAGCTTGGGCTCGGCGGTTACCGCCCTCACGGGGCTCAGGATGCAGGGGGACTCGCTCAATCTCTTGGGTGGACGGCGAGAATTCATTGTGACACCCTGCCCGGTGGCAAGAGCCACCAGGGTGAAGACGAGGAAGGGAGGGAAGACGCTGCTGACGACCCAAGGGTGTAGAAGAAAGCTGCAGCTGCACCTTCCGACCCATCAGTGTCGGCTTCCACGCTCGCTCCTCCATTTGGCGTCGCCGATACGAGGGTCATGGCCGCCCGCCATGTTGGCCCGAAAGGGTGAGAGGCTTTGTGAGACGGTTCCCATCTTACTCGACCATCCATTTTCAGACGAAGTATGCCGTGTCAATGTTATCTAGGTCAGTGCCGTTCTCGCATTTCGAGACTGCCACATGAGAAGATGAGCCACAATGTGGCTCGCGCTGGGAGAACTTGTTAGACTCTGACACGCTAGCCAGCATCGACTCAGCGCTTCAAAGGAGGAAGTAAGCTCGCTTCACTCGCCGTGGCCTTCCAGTGGGGCGTGCATTACATACAAGGTCAAAGTCTGTTCGCCTCGCCCTCGAGTCGTTCTCTCTCTCCCCCCCTCCGCACTCACGCGGACAGCACTTTCAGGAACAGCATGTCCGAACTGACAGATATTCAGTGTATCTAGATCGAGTGTGACAAGACCATGCATTCAGTGGCGAGGATGCCGGTGGGGTACTGCAAGGGGACCTGTAATGTTTCTTGGTTGACATCGACGGTGGCCGATTGATGGCACATCCGGGATGTTTTGGATCTACTTCGCTGGCTAACTAAATTTTGAGGACAGATTATACGTTCAAACCCTTGAGTATCGGTGGATTGGCCTGTTGCCCAGGAACATTAAACCTCGGGCCTTGTGCCCAAGCCCTAGGTGAGCGAGATGAGCGCGACCGAGGAGGCCTCGATGTCGATGAAGCCGTCGGTGATGACCTCTGAGACGATCTCACCCGACGGCGTCCCATCCGGCGTCTCGAAGCTCTGGCCTCCCCAGGTACTGCCGTCAGCGATGATCTGACCACCGAGACCGGGCGACTCACATTCCGGTAAGGGAGGTCGTCTGTGGACCGAGCAGCCTCTTGACGGTACCCGTCCACCCGTCCAGGTCCTTGAAGGCGACGCGCACGCTCGACCTCTCGCCCTCCCCGGTGTAGACTGCCTGGTTGAGCACGACGACGCGGACGAGCTTTCCCTGCTCGTATATGCCGTAAGCCGAGATGGTGTCGTTGAGCGTGGCAATTTCGGTGATCCACGAGTCCCCGCTCGTCCCGATCGCCTCGTTGACCGCCAGCATGCCGTTGTACGAGGGCAGGATGTGAGGCTCGGTGATGTTGGTGCCGTCGTCGGAGCTCGCGACGGGCTGGAAGGTGTTGTAGGCGAAGCCGACGCCGTGGTGGAAGTGGCACCGCTCGATACCACGCGATGCGGAGAGCAGCATCATGTCGGTGATCCAGATGGCGGACTCGAGGGTGTTGCTCAGTCCAGGAATACCATGGCTGAAGATCAATCAATGATCGCCTGTGTCACAGCACGTCCACTCACTTGGCATACGAGTTCAGCTCGCCGAGGACGTACTTGAGCCCATACTTCCTCACGGTGTGCACCGAGGCGGCGGTCCGGATGGTGACGTTGTGACGGGTGTTCACCTTGCTCATGAGACTCCCGACTGGGGGTTTAGACCCAGCTCCAAAGACACCAAAGTACGAGTGATCGGTCCATTGCGCGATCTGCGGCTGAAGGTCCTCATCATCAAGCAGACCCGCTTGGAACACCGCCGCGGCGTCCCAGGCAGAGACAAAGCCGGTCAAAGCTCCCGGAGACAGCTTGGGCGTATCGTCCCCGTCGAAGTCAACCTCTCCGGCGACCGACTGTGCAAACTCCCGCCAGGTGGAGGAGTAGTTGCTGGGCGTCCAGGCGGCTCCAAGGGGCCCGGGTCGACTGGGGAATCCATTGCCGTAGAAGTCGGGTTCGTTGCCGATCTCCACGTGCGCCAGGTGGACATGCGCAAGCTCGGCGGCCCTGGATCCTTGGAACGTATCGGCCAAGAGAGCCGCCTGCGCAGTGGTCTCGGTCTTGTTAAGATACTTTAGGTTGAGGCCCCACTGGAAGGTCGTCCCGGCCGGCAGGTTGCCCGACAGGGCGTAGAAGTCGCGGCCGATGTAGTTGTGGTCGGCTTCGGGGCGGGGTACATCTGCCGTCGGCTCGGGGAAAGTCGAATTGATGGTGACCACGTCGTAATCTACACTGGTACGGTCCTCCGAGTTGGCTGGGCGTCAGCAACGCCAACGGCAAGAGACATGTCTGGGAACTGACCACCGACCCGCAAGTACGGCATCGCGCCAGTTCGCTCCCCGAGGTTCCGCAGGAGCTGGTTCGTATACTCGTTGGGTTGCCCGACGGCTTGCCCAGCCCAGTCCGGCCATCGGTCCATCTCGATGCTGAACCCAGCGAGCTGAGGCGAGAGATGCTCCGCATATGGCGGCTTTTGGGTCGGGATCTGGATCGTGGTGTTGTACAGCGGGGCGCTGACGTCCGCCGCAGCGCGCAGGGCGATCATGGCGCCGGATACTGGTAGGATCATCCTGGATGGGCTCTCTGCAGTGGTCGTGTGGTGAGTGAGGGGACGAGACTGAGCTGTGAGGCCATGCTTGGCCGTACCATTTATAGCATGCGGCGCGACATGTTCAATGCCATGACGGCCCGGGCCTCCGGGAGTTTTGAAGCATTGCGGAGGTGGAGCACATCGGGGCACTGAGCTGTCCTACCTGAGTGGGGCAGCGAATAGTCCAGCTGACAGTCATGTTCGTGTGATGATTAATGGTAGCTCCGCCTCGTACATCCGCCGAAGAAAGCTCGCAAATCCGTCCGCGCTACTGCACGGCCGAAAGATGTTCGGACGACGCGATTGTTCGATGACGAGCATAATTGAAAGAAGCAGTGAGCACGGGTTTGCCTATATCCGCTCATGAGGTCCGCCTGCTTGTCCCACGTCTGGTCATACCTCCACCTCGACTCTACCAAGCTTGACTCAGATTGCCAACCAAAGTGCTCGCACCGGGCGGACCTTGGGGCCGATTTCCAAATGGTGCCTGGTCACCCGTACTCTGGGTGGCCATGGCCCGGAGTACCCAGACTCGACTCGCTTGCTCTTGCGCATGCGCCCTAGGCTTGAGCGATGTGCAAACCCATGCGTGACACAAACAGGCCCGGCGGATATCGCAGCGGCAAACGACCGGACCGATTGCGGTGCGCGTTCCGCGGACCATTCATTGCACTGGAATAGGAAATTCATGGACGACGCCAAGACAATGTCGCCTTCGCGCCGGGCTGCTGTTCAATCCGGTGATCATTTTGCCAAGACCTGCTGAAGAGGTACGTCTGGCCATCCGCAGCGGGAGAGCAGAGCCTCATTGTTGGCAAATATAGCTCGTTAGCCGGTTAAGCTTCGAGCGGTCTACCGGGCCTTGAACGGGACCTGCGGCTCGTTTGTCCCGGATTTGCAGGAGGCCCTTCATGGGCACCTCAGCGGGGGCAACACCTGGGCACCAGGTGAATAGCTGGATTACGATCAGGTCTGGAAACCACCTGGCGGATGTACAGGACCGGCCGGCCCGTCGAGCCGTCGTCGGTTTTGAGTTATCGATCTGCCGCGCCGCCGTGGGGCCAGAGAGCACCAGACTGATCGCTGATTCAGGTCAGCAAGGAGGGGGGGCGAGGTATATAAGATGCCCCGGATGGGCCCTCCAAATATTCGACAATCCCCATCTTCGGTACCTCGACTTTGAGACCGACAACGACCTTGAGGCACCGCACTTGGCCCGATCACACATTTCGCCCATACAACCGTCTATACCATCATGGCGCAGTCCGACTACGCCCAGCACTCGCGTGCTTACGTCCTCGCCGTCGCGGCCTTCATGGGTATCTTCATGTTCGGCTATGACACTGTGCGTTTGCCCCTCGGATCTACGGATTGCGGCTGACGGGCAGGGACTGGGAGGTGGCTTGATTGCTCTACCATCGTTTACGCGCGACTTTGGCTTCATCGGTCTCGACCCCAAGGCCCTCGCCGACAAGAAGGGCAATGTCGTCTCTATCCTGCAAGCGGGTTGGTAAGTAACGGCGCCGTTCATGACTTGCTCCCGTGCTTACAGCAGTCTTGCCGGTGCGATCCTTGCCGCGCCCGTCACCAACAAGATTGGCCGAAAGTACTGTCTCATGCTCAACTGCATCTTCTTCCTCCTCGGCGCAGCCATCATGACCGCCTCGCCCGGTAACCTCGAGATGTGTAAGTCGAAGGCGAAAATCGGACCACCACAGTTGGCTTACTTCCAGTTTACGGCGGCCGATTCACCGTCGGTCTTGGAGTCGGAGCCATGTCCACCGTCTGCCCCACCTATGTCTCCGAGCTGTCGCCCGCGCACATCCGAGGCCGAATCACCGGTCTCTTCCAGGTCATCGTCGTCATCGGTGTGGCCGGATCCTACTGGATCACGTACGGCGTTCAGTTCCTCGAGCCCACCTCGATGCAGTGGCGAATCCCCGTCGGCTTCCAGCTTGTCCCCGTCGGCCTCATGCTCTGCGTCCTGCCGTTCATGAAGGAGTCGCCTCGATGGCTCGCTTCCAAGCACCGAGACGACCAGGCCCTGGCCAACCTCGCTTGGATCCGAAAGACCTCGATCGACGAGCCCAGCACCCGAGCCGAGTTCGACGAAATCGTCCTGGCCGTGCACGAGGAGGAGTCGGTCGTCGGTGGCCGATCGTGGAAGGAAGCCTTTGCCCCCGGTAACCGAATCCGATTCTTCATCGCTTTCGCCGTCTTCACCTTCCAGCAGTGGTCCGGACAGAACTCTGTGAGTATCGGCGATGACCTATTTCAGCCTCGCTAAATATGCAGATCAACTACTACGCCCCGGACATCTTCAAGTCGATCGGTATCACCGGTGCTTCTACCTCACTGCTCGCGTCCGGTATCTACGGTATCGTCAAGATCGTCGCCACTAGCATCTTCATCTTCTTCGGTATCGAGCGATTCGGTCGGCGATGGTCGCTGGTCATTGGACTTGCCCTCATGAGCATGTTCCTCTGGATCATCGGAGCGATCTTCAACACGAACCGTGGGTGCACTGCAACGCCTGCCTTGTGTCGCGTACTGATGACGCAGCGCCCAACCCGAAGGCCACCGACCCTTCCTCGGCCTCGATCGCCATGGCTGCCATGATCTACCTCTTCGTCATCCCTTACTGCTTCTCCGTCGGACCCGTCCCCTGGGTCTACTGCGCCGAGGTGCGCTCATTCATTCGGCTTATCGAGACCTTATGCTCATAACAGATCTTCAACAACCGAACCCGATCTTACGGTCTCTCCACCGCGTCGTCCACCCAGTGGCTCTGGAACCTCATCGTCTCGCGATTCACGCCCAACATCGTCCTGTCCCTCAAGCACGGCGGCGTCTTCTTCTTCTTCGCCGGTATCAACATTTTCGCCGCCATCGCCGCCTTCTTCCTGCCCGAGACCAAGGGTCTCAGTCTCGAACAGATGGACGTGCTCTTCGGCGCGGTGTCCGCCGAACAGCGAGCGGCCGACATTGCCCGAGCGCAAGGTCTCGCCGAGAAGGCTCAGACCGACCACATCGAGGAGCGCGCGATCGATGATGACCGAAAGTCGGTCGACCGAGTTGCCCCGGTGTAAGCGAACTCGTCTGGCGGGAAAGACAGGCGAAGACTGTATTGCTCCAGGTATGCAACCCATTTGTGAGAATTTAGAGGGTGTACGTTGAATATGCGTGGCCTTGAGTATGCACAGCAGGTGTTTTGGAGCTCAATACTTGAGGAGATTGCATGTGATGTGTTGTTTGGGTGCACTACGATCTCTGAATCGTGCATGTGGAGCTGCTTCTGTTCAATTCACACTAAACACACTATGCACAGACACGCACGCGCAAGGCAGCAGATCACAGCTCGTCTTTACTACGCCGCTCCCCTGCCGCGCTCTTCGTCCCTGACTCCGGACTTTCAGAACCGACTTCGTGGCAAGCGCAAACGATCCTGCACTCTGTGGACAGACATGCAGGCTTTCCGCTCGAGATCTCGTGTTCGTAAATCTGTTTTACAGAAGTCTGGCACACGATAGCGAGGACCGTATCGTCATCGAGGGTGTTCTTGTCGCGTGATGTTCGGGTGTAGGCAATTCCGCCTTCGTTCCCTACCTGAACGTAGACAATCTCGGAAGGCCATCCGACCGAGGAGATCTTGCACTTTGTCTGAGCGACGAGCAGCACGAAAAATCGGCATGACTTACTTCGATCGTCTTGCCATCCACTGCGCACGAGAAGGGGTCCAGCGTCTGATCGGGGACGGTAATCGTTTTGCACTGCGGGTCATATTTCTTCGCAGGATCCCGGGGCTCCGTCAAACCATGGTCAAGATGCTCGACGCACATCTGTGGGACTGTGAGCGACATATTGGAGTGGAGCACGTGAGTCAACCTTCCGATGGTATCGCCACCACATGACGCGGTCGAGGGCTGGCTTGCAAGACTGATAGCGTGACTGGGCATATGACGGTGCGAATTGAATGTAACGGGAGTTGGCCCTTCGAGTCTTATAGTCCAAGTGAGGCTTGCTCTTCAAGCGACTTGCAGTGCCCATGCAGCCTTATTTGCCAGAAGAAGGACAGCGCGTAGTGTGGCCTTCGCTTGAGTCGCTCCACAGGCCAGTGGGGCGTTCACGAGTGCCACCCTTTGATTCCAGGCTCCTGCTGGCGGAAGCCGTAGGCTCGCCCCAACGACGTTCATTTGCGTAGATTGTTGCTACGCAAAGCGTTCAAATTTCAATCTCTTGACGTCAAAGGTGACATCCCGCGCACGAAGCTCACTGTTGTTGCAGATGCCCAGCCC
>JAHXHD010001285.1:0-14169 GCA_019857685.1 Papiliotrema terrestris | reverse complement strand
ACGCAAGAGGAAGAGAAAATATGACCCTGTGACCGTTTGCAACTACCGCCGACTGCTTTATAGAGGGATTGCTCGCCTCCCCTGCTTCTTCGTGACCCAACTCGAATCAGACTAGATCCGACCGTTACTCGCTGCCTCGTTCTCGACGATCATACCCTCGGACTTGCCGATCACACAGACCGACTAAAACTCGTCTATGAAAGGAACCCGTTGATCCCTCGACCCACCGCCTCCGCTCACTGCGAAAACAAGCGCATTGGTATAAGCGTCGTCGACGACATTCAAGCACACCCCCGTCCCCTCACAGACTGGTCTTTCTTATTCGTTATGACTTCCGCCCCTCCCACTGTCGCGCGAGTCTCGTCCGTCGCTCAGAGGACCAACCTCTTCCACCCGCAGGACGGTGTCTTCCGATTGCCGCGCACGGAAGGAGCCTCCAGAGCACCTCGACATCGACCTTCGCTTCGTCGACCACGAGCCTGACATCTTCATAGGAACATCCACGCCGTTTCCCACTGAGCCCACATCGGCGGAGATTTACCCCCCAAACGTGGCGGTCATTGCCCTTCGCGGCGCCGAGCACGTGCATGACAACGACGCACGCATGGACGCGTTCGCGGAGGTCTTGCTCGCGATCAAGCCCATCGAAGTGAGATGGTGAGTAGGCCGGGTGCTTGACGGCTGGGCGACGCTGACAGCAGGCTGAATGCTACCTTGATCCCGCCGAGCAACTCACCTTCTCGACACACATTGTCCACCACGCCATCATCGCTACCGGGCACATCTGGAGCCAGGCCGGTGGGGCCCAGCGCCTTGTCATGCAAGGTAAGCTTACGCGGACGACGGCGAGACGGACGACGAGGATGGCGAGGCAGTCACTACGGACATGACGGCCAGTCAGATACTGCCCTCGACTACCCAAAGCAAGACCGAGGTCAACCAGCTCTCCCCCACGCCTTTGTTGGTAGTTTGAGCACCGGAAGTGTGCGGATGGGAGGCGATATGCTGTAGAAAAGGACGAGATTTGACAACGTTGAACTGGCATACCCTGTATTCGCATTGTGCATTGCACAACCCTTATTCCTTTGTATACACACGATGATGTATGGTACCCCTTTTCTGCACGCGTTTGTTGTTGATGAGCTGAAAAGACCGCTGCTCCGAACGGGTACGGGAGATACATGGCAAACTCCATGCCGCACATGGCCTGACTCGGGCGTCATTACCTCCTGGTGCGATGCCTTGGCGTCGACGATCCTTTTGAATAGGCCGCGTACCGCAGCGTCGGGCCAAATAATCCCAGGCTATAAACGACCATGCCTCGGGTTGGGTGCTGCAGTTTTGTCGCCCATACCCGCGTCGAGTTTTACGGCTGGCGTGCTACACTCCGGCCTCACGGCGCGCATGGCCCTCGGGCTGAGGGACGAGTCGAACAGTGCTGCATGACCTTGTCCCATGACAGGAATGATATAAAGCGAGACTCTGTCAGCCGTCGTCGATTTCTCCCGCATCCCAATCGATAAGACAACAGATTGTTCCATGTTTCAATTGTAGCCTAAGACTCGGAGTCCGGCATCAAAGGACCTCGTTTGCATCCACTTGGCAACACACGCACCTCTAGCGCCTTCTCCGCCCGGCGTTCCGGCCATCAATCCACCGAGCCCGAAACAAAGATCAGTTCTATCTTCCGAATACGCCTTACATGACGAGACCCATGTCAACTCCCACATTGCACGACGACACCAATCTCATCAAGCTGAGCGCTCCCACGACCGTCGCACAATCAACAACGAGCGACAAGGAGGCGCAACAAAGCCCGAAATCATCCCAGATCGACCCGAACGGTCTGCCCGGCAATTCGCCTGGTGTGTCGCACGACGATACACACGTTCACCCTTTGGCGGCGCTAGGTGATGCGCGCAAGAACTTCTTGCTCCTCATCTTCGCCATAGCGACCTTTGTCGATGTCTGCAATGTCTCTGGTGTTGCAGGTGAGCAGAGCAGGCTCAATGAACTCAACCAAGTCCCTGACGCTTAGTGGCCGTTGCGCAGATTGGCTTCGACATCCAGTTGGGAATATCGCAATTGGTCTGGGTGAGCTGTGCCATTGAGCCAGAGATGGATCTGACGCCAGATCATCACGTCGTACTCACTCTGCTTCGCCGCGTGCCTGCTCTTCGCTGGCCGACTGTCCGACCTGTTCCCCGCTTCGTTGGTCTTCGAATTCGGGTTTGCCGCGCTCGGTATCGTCTCGCTCGTCACCTCCTTTGTCATTTCCAACAAGTATGGGTTCTTGGTCCTGCGAGGCATCGGCGGATCACCATCCAGGCGGCTTAGTATGTAACACGAATCATTGCCTAAGGGTTAAGCTCACCCCAGCCACTTGCTCGTGCACATGTTCCCGGACCCGGTCATCCAGCAGAAGAGACTCGCCGTGCTCGGTTTAGCCGGTGCACTCGGTAACGTTCTTGGTCTGCTCCTTGGAGGCGTAGCCATGCTGGAGAATTACCAGTGAGGCGAGTCAGCTGTCTGGGGTCACACAAGCTCACGTACAAACTCTTCTTCCGACTCATCACCTGTATCTGTGGCGTGAGTTCTTCAGCTTGTCTAACATGTCAAATGTACTGAACCTCAGGTCTTCGTCATCGCCACGCTGTTCCTGCTCCCTTACACCGGCTCGAGCTACGCCCAATCCTCGGATGCCACGCGCCGATGGAAGCGGATGGACCTGCCCGGTGTGATCACCATGATGGGCACCCTCATCTACTTCATCCTGTCCCTCACTCAGGGTCCTATCGACGGCTGGGGATCCGCTGCCTTCATCGCTCCCTTCATCATCGCCTGGGTCCTCGGTCCGCTCTTCTTCTTCTGGGGTGAGTGAATCCAAAGCTAAGACGTGAATCTGCTCTGACATCAGAATCGCGGATCCCCCCTGAGTCGGCTGTCCTCCCTAGCTCGGTATGGAAGATTACCAACATCATCATTGCCTCACTCGCTGTTCTCTCCCCTTTATCCTTCTGGTTCAGGTCTCCAGGCCACTGCATAGCTATAGTCACTGACCGTCAGCCACGTCGCAGCTCCAGTACGCCACCTACTGGCCGGAAGTGTTGCACTGGTCTCCCATTCATGTCGCCGTCGCTATTCTCCCTCAAGGTATCAGCGGCCTCATCATGGGTGGTGTCACCCAATTCGTTCCCCAGATTATCACCAGGCCGCGAATCACCATGCCTGTCGGCGCTGCTCGTGAGTGGCGAACAGATCCCGCGACAACCCACCATCCGCCTTTTTCGTCATTTTCCCTTCCCTGCCGCTAACATCAGTCATCATCGCTGCTGAGATCCTTCAGATCTATTCGGACGGAGGTCACCGCAAAGACTATTGGCGGTACTGCTTCCCCGCTTTCAGTGAGTCTAGCATGCTCGGCGCGTCAAAAGTGGCCCTAACGCCAGTCCTCGGGTCGGCAGGAGCGATGATTGCCTACTTCGCAAGCGCCATCAACCTCATCTAGTACTGCCCGCCCGAGATGGCCGGGGTCGCCGGAGCCTGGACACAAGTCCTCGCCCAAGTCGGTGGAGCGGTCGCACTCGCCGTGCAGGCCGGTCTGCAGACCAACCTCGTCGATTGGCGAGAATCCAGCGGAAGGGCGTATTGGTTCACGATTGCCTGGGTGACTGTTCTTACGCTGCAATACGTCATCTTCTACAAAACGCCGGGCACACCGGAGGAGGAGCACGAGGCTGCGAGGAGGCGAATCCAGGAGTGGGCAAGGTGAGGGGATTTAATCGGCGTGCAGAGAGGAGGGAGAGGAGTGAGAAGGCAAGGGGTGGAGGAGAAGAGAGATCAGAGCGAAACGAGACATAGATCACGCACTTTGTGCGAATGTACGAAGTAATGTCAGACAAATATAAAATATGATACGGACGACTAATACGTATGACCTAGCGCATGACCTCTCTTTGCAGACCTAGTGGAAGACTGGGGGTGAAGCGTGGCAGGCTATTTGGACGAGCAACGACAGGATGGGTCCGATTCTAACAGAAGGCCAGCGGGTACCGACCTATTTCGGGGTACTGCATACCTGTGTGCATCGTATATTGACTGCGAGCTACGCCTACACCTGCATGACTGCAAGCAAGACAGACCGACGTGCTGCCGATCTATCGACCAGAAAGCGGTCGCCATTACCCCGCGCCACTCGCAATGTGGGTTTTCGGATTTAGACGATTGCTTCATCGTCGCTCCACCTTCCTTCCGTCGTTGTGGTCGTACTATCCTCGCACCGGGCTCCATCAAATAGTTCAATCAGCACGATTCGACCGGGAGAGGAGACAACGCCGCGCATAGGCTGAAGGATACCCGAAATTTCCACCAAAATGACGCCGGATCAGCAGATTCAGGTGCAGGTGGGTCGTCGTCCAAGCGGCCCTTCTCCAGCACCCCTTGCTTTGTCCTGGTGACTTGTATGGACCATATTGGCGCTCTGATAATGCTTGCTTAAGAGTCTCCATAGTCATGGTGATGTATGAAGGACAAGACACAATGACATATGAGGGATGAGTAGAGTGTCCGAATGGCGGGGGGTAACGAGTATATATCTTGGTGTCCTTCGAGGGTGCGAAAGAAGTGCACGTTAGGCGGCTGGTATATTGCGGTGAAAGTGGCGGGCAGAAGTAACGGGACGATCCTTACATCTCAGCTCGCTCTAATGATCGTGACCGGCGCGTGGATTTTCGCTCTGTCGACAGTACTGGCCAGAAGTCGCGACCAGCCCGTGTTTTTGCTTATGATCAGAAGACATCGTGGAACGAGTGTGTTTGACAATGAGCTTGGGCCGGGTCCTTCCCGCATAGTCACCTACATCTCAATGAGGGCGTTGCGAGGATAGATCAAAGGCGGCGCCACGGGAGCATCCTCAGTCGAAAAAGGCGGTCATAACGGTGAGACGACTTTTCGTGGGCCACTTTGTTTGCGGTTTGCGCTTTGTTTAGTGTGCCTGGGGGAAACGAGCATTGAGGGCCAACGATGTTCTGTCTTCAGCTCACGGTCTCCTTCATCCAGACATTGGACCATTCTTCCAGTAGAGTATCGCCTGGGCAAAGAAGCAATGGCAGAACCGGTGCGTCTTCAGTGGAGATTGCAGCGATGACGGTGATATGGTGTTATTGATGGTCTTGTGCACCTATAAGGAGCGATGCAAGCAAAACACCACTCACCAAAGCGTAGAATGCCTTTCTAATCTCCAAAGCGTCCGCTTTGAGCCTTGCAGCATCCTGCACCATATAGTATTTTGAGTCGAGGCAGGCTTTGTACCGGTGCACAAATTTGCCGCCCCAATTTTTGCTTGGTTCCGCTCCACAGAGCTCTTCTGCAAGCTCTGCAATAATTTCCGGGGTGAGCAAGGTCCTTCGGTGGGCGTTTGATCTCAGATAAGATGGTTTGGTCCTGAGGTATGGCGAGCAGCCGGTTGCGGTTGACCCGCCAGGGGCATGTTTGCCAGTCTCGCGGTCATGTAAGGTTGATTTTGGTAATCCGTCGGCTGCAAAGCTCCTGAGCGAGAGTGCTGAGTCCGAACGACGCTCCAGTAGCGCTTGTTCTAGTGTTTTCATAGCAGAAGCCAGATGCAAAATACAAAAGCCGACGGCGTGTGCGTGATGAGTTATGTCCGAACGGCGGGGCTGTCCGGGTGGCGAGGGAATATGAGTATTCCGGCCCGCCAGTCTCAGCGCAATCTTTCAGCCAGTGGACGTTCAGTTTTTATCGCACGCTCAAGGGGCAGTACGACACCGAAGTGCACAACCGTATGCTTGGCTCCAACGCACTTGGCGCTGCAAAAGGTCTGTTCTATCGCAGATTCCAGGTCTTGTGTGGCGAAGACGTTCATTCCGCATCGAATGACGGCGGCTTGTCACGAGTTAGGCATCTGCCCGTGGGACAGACGATTATGCGCGCAATGAAACCTCTCAGTGCCACAGCTCGGACAACGAACAGTGCTTAGCACTCCCAGAACAACTTGCACGCTTCAAACGATCAGTCGTGGGTGCGCAGGAAATCAATTGAGGGGGCCGAAGCATTTCTGAAGGTATCAAAGGCTCTTGCCGAAATCGAAGCGGAGAATGTGCTGCTTCGACGGAGGTTGGCACAGCAGGAGGCCGCAAAGAAGCTTGTTAAATCTGCTTAAAATGCAGGCAAGCTGACAAGTTTCTGGCAAGGCCAAGTCCTTGATCAGCGATACCGAGCATTGCGCGGAGATGAGCTTGCGCAGCGTGGAGAGCGATAAATGACATGGGACAAGGAGAAAGCAAGAAAAGCAGTCCCAGACGAGGAGGGCCGGCAGAAGAAAAGCAAAGGAAACGAAAGGGAGGTCCTGGGATGTTGGAAGAGGATGGGCTGCTTCTGGTGTGGCTGCATGCATGATTACTGCGGACGCGAACAGCATGACTGGGAGGAGACGCGGTGTCCGAGTCGCGGGGGAGTCCGAAATGCGGGGGGATATGAGAGTAATCCTGGTCAAAGACCTGGCCCAGCAGAAACCTTCTGAGTCTACCTGCATTCTTAGCTGCTTTCCCGAGCTCTTCAGCCGCTTCTTGCCGAGCCAACTTCTTACTAAAGGCACATTCTCCGCTTCAATCTTAGCGAACCCCTCCGTCCGATTGCGGGATCACAAGCATAGTCTCTGCGTCCGGTGACGCAGTTGGCGGAGTGATGGCACGCGTCAAGCTCTTGCTCACCGGCCTAAGACCTGACTGGCGTCAAGCTGCCGTGATCTGGTGCGGGTTGTTGATCCTGCGCCACTGTACCAGGAACCAGCGATAGACGAGCGCCTCCGATGCTCCAAAAGCGTTGCATACAAGCATGTTATCGTACACCTCCCTATCGTAAGTTCCTACGATTGTGCGGAACACGTGATTGGAACTATTTGGCAGGCGCACTCGTTCGTAAACTACTCGCGCTAAATGGCTGTGAGTATCCTCATATTCTCTCCAGACTCTTGACACCTCATTCGCCACTGCAAAAATCGACGTGGTGCGAGGACCTCACGCATGCGCTGACTCAAACTCACCGCAGAGCAGCACCATGGACACTCACGGAATTTCGCCTTGCATTTTGACAGTCACATCGTAACATATCAGCATTGCTCGGTGATCTGATCCTCCACTTGCCCCCCATCACTCTATCCCGGCGAGGCGCGCATCCGATCGAACCATCTTTAAGCTGACTTCCTCACGTCTCGCAAATGCCTGTCTAACCTCGTGACCTTCGGGGCCAACCTCGGACCGGTGCGATACTGAAACTGTCTTCGTATCTAATAGCTGTATAAGCAGCTGAGTTGGGAAGCCTTTGTGTGATCCCCTCATCATTCCGTTCTCAAGAGCGCGTCCTTCTCCCCTGTTCTTCGCCTCTGAACAATGGTGTGGACTAAGCGCGGACCTGCCAAGGACTGTTTCACGGTTCTATTTGGGCCAAAGACGTGTGGCAGCCACCACAAAGTCGTTTCCACCTTTGATAAGCCGACGAGAGAGACAATTGCGATGCAACCTTCCAAGGAGCACGTACATTGAAGCATCCTCAGATCAAAGTCTCATCTGGATGATGCAGGAGCAGGTAAAAATTTTGTAGCTAAACGCTCTAAGTTGATATAGCTATGATAAGAGCGATGAATCTATTGACCGGGGTAACAGGAACGTCCTTCTTTGAAATGATTGCTATGACCGCGATGTGGCTTCTCGCCGCCCGCATTGTTTGCTCTTTGCTGGGTGCATCTTTATGCAGCAGAGCGACAGCGATCCGAAAACTCGAGCTCATATTCAACCTGGTTCGACTTGTGAATATGATGAGGAAGGTAGCTGCTCTACCGAATGCCTTCGATCACTGATGGATAGCATACACCTCTGTGGTGCTCTGTATCCCGCTTTGAACTTTGCAACGTCTTGGATATCACAGTATTTGCCGTTCAAGCGATCCTGCAGTCCGTGAGGACCTGTTGTCCCAAATCTTGCTTGGTTGTATGTTGAAATGCTCTTCTGCTAGCTGGGTAAATTGCGCGGGCGGGAGAGGCTCGCCAAGGTGAGCCCATGCTTGGAGTATCGCCTTCTCTTGCGCTGCAGAGAAGTCCTGTTAGGCCGCGGGCAGCGTGTTTGCTGTTTTCGCGATCGTGCAAGATTGATTTAGGAAGTCTGTCAGTTGTAAAACTTCCGAGTACTGTCGGTGATCCAAAAGAACGTTTCCCTACCGCGTACTTGATCTATCCCATAGCGTTGTTAACAAGCAAGATGGAACAGACAATGTCATACGCAAGGCGAGCGAGTCGTCCGAACTGGCGGGGATGTCCGGGTGGCGGGGTAACATGAGTACCTGAATCCGCCGAGGGTGAGAGTCTTTGCTTTGTGGGAGGTGCGGTGATATCAAGTACTTTTGGCATATGAGGGTCTTGGCAAGCTTGCGGAGAGTCTGAGCAATGAGAGTCTCGAGAAATGAGACAAAAACCGACGGCAAGCACAAACACTATGCCCCCCTCCCAGCAGGCCACTGGAATCTCTTGGAAAAAAGGCACGGGACCTTGTGTAATCGAGAATGGGAGGATACAGACTTCGGCGGCAGGGGACTAGGCTTGTGAGTGTCTGCCGGTGGTTCGTACAGATAACCAAGACTTGCCATTCAATGAATTCCTCACAAATGGCAGTGGGACCTACAGGATTCCCCATGGATCGGGACGATCGCGACCATGCCGAGTCCCTGTTGGTGATGGCAATCCGCAGGGATGTGGGTTACTTATAACCTGGTGACACCTGGGGCCGAGTCGAACGTGGTCAATCATTGCTAAATTGATGTTCATGTGGGAAAGGGTGTGGGAAGAGAAAAAGGCCGAAAGTACGGCACAATGAAAGTGTACGAGCTTGATGACTCCCGCGGGTATGGTGAGGGCGAATGGTGTCGACAGCCGCGCTCCAATGAGACCAAGGAAGTTGCCGAAGATAAGGACGGCCATGACTAGGAGGAAGGAGATGGAAATGCAGGTGATCATGCACGCGCTACGCGTCAGTGCATCAGCTCGCTGTAATTCGTTCGGCATTGCCACTCACCCCCAGACCAAATGGTGCTGTTTGGTGGGCCTTGTGAAGTGGGGACTGTCTCGCATGAACCGCACGAAGAGGGTCTCTCCCGCCAGGTGTATGTTCAGTACAACGCCGACAATGAGACCTGGCAGGGCTATTCCGTAGGTGATACGCTTCAGCAAGGGGACAGCTGAGCCCAGTGCTGGACTGGCGACATATTGACCTGTGGCGAGTCAGTCAAAAGATTCTGGATGATCCACTTCCCCGCTCACCGACGTAATGGTACATTACGCATCCGATGAGGAGATAGATGGTCGTGACAAGCGTCATACTCGTCACGACCAATTTCTCAGATCCCACAAAACCTTGCCGAATGCTCTTGGTAATCGGGGCTCAATATAGCTTCAGAAGCCGGCTGCGTAGTCATATACCTGCGTCCGTCTTCGAACCGTGAGAGCCATTACCTTCTACCTATTCTCCGTGTCCGTTGCGTCGCTCAGGCCCCCGCCATCTCCTCGGTCTCTTTGTGAACGTCTTGCAGCTGGATCAATGTCTTCCGGTGTTCATCCAGAAAGCGCTGTCTTCCGTTGCAGTTCTCACTCCCTCACAGCTGATGGTATGGACATGAACAGTTTCCGCTTGTACACGCGTGAGTCAATCGCTTTGAAGATTCTAACGACGCATTACTGTTGGGCAAGGGGTTTTCCTGAGGCGTGTATTTCGAGGATGAAACCGACTTATACTTATCCTCTTTTGCCTCACGCAAGCAACTGTTTGACAACGACACGCGATGTGGGCGATGTACTGCGTGAACAGACCAGGAAACCAAGCGGCGGATAATGCATTCACAGCACTTTGGGTTTCGAGGCAGTACGATAGTTCGATTACCACTCAATCTGGTAGGTAGGAGTCACTCTCAATTGGAACCGGGAGAAGACGAGGTTGGAGCGCACTAGGTTAATTGGCCAGCCACAGCGGCTCAGACGAAGCCAATGTTACTCAATGATGAGCGACGTGCGGCGATAATGCACTAAGTTGACCGTCTGGGCGCTCGCGGAGAACGCCTTGGTGCCGGGAATGACTACAGGCGACAAGACAAGAGGACAGTGTCAGCATGACTCTGCAAAGATACCACAAACGAGCTGACTGCGGATCGACGACCGATACTGAATATTGTACCTCTTTTGAGCGCATCGTCCTACTGCGTACACCTCTGCCATGCAAGGGCAATGGTCATGCACAAGCCGTCAGTGGAACGTAGACACGGGCCAACCTCGGTTGTTGTGTTTTGCAAAGCGATTCACCGATTCCTAAGATCATTGAATCTCACATGCCTGTGACCATTCTTGTCGTCATCGTGACAGCTATGCCCGGCGGCGGGTGTGTGCAAGCGATTTTGTCAATGCTGATGAAAACAGCGATTGTGTGGAAAGGATAACGCGCGCGAGCGAACGCGGAGCTCGCCGTTGAGGCAATTGCGTCGATCGGACTCATTGCCTTACAAAAACCACCTATCCGCAAGCGATTGCCCTTTGTTTGCCTCTGGGACAAGAAGATTATGGACCGCACGTACCTGAAGCAAGCCTGTGCGGACTTCGCTGCCGTTAGGACTGAGTCCAAGGCATCGGTTGTGTACCAGTCGGTCTGAGCAGTTGAGAAGCTAACTTCGTCGTCCAAGCAGCTGCTCGATCTTAGCCGGTGCTAGTCTACCAAGAGGTTGCGTATCAAGCTCTGGCGCGCCTTCCTTCCTCACTCGGGGGGAGATCTGTGTCATACCAAGCTCAGTGAGGAGTACACTTTCTGTGGCTCCCTCAAAGCACCCAGTCCTCCGGACCTGTCACCCGTTTCTGCATCTTCAAGTCTGATTACCAGTAGCGGATGACTTCCGAATACTTTCAAGCTCGCTGCTTTTGAGATAGGGTAAGCGAGGATAGGGTACACCATTTCAATGACAGCTTTCACCACTTCTCACAATCTCTTGCCAACCTTCACCTTGTCGGTGATCTCAATGTTCCCAATGTTCCACCCAATGTGCTCACAGCAGTGCGCTGCCATTGCTTCCGACAACGGGTAAGCGAGGACGAGAACCAGTCGCTTGTGTTGGTCATCCATCGGGACTGTCGATGAGTCGTTGAGCTCGTTGAATGCCTCATCCAGACACTCTTAGAACTCCGCCTTATGAACTCCGCCCAGTCC
The DNA here is from genome assembly GCA_019857685.1 of Papiliotrema terrestris. NCBI lineage: Eukaryota > Fungi > Basidiomycota > Tremellomycetes > Tremellales > Rhynchogastremaceae > Papiliotrema > Papiliotrema terrestris. Next base: position 2,920 of record JAHXHD010001285.1, on the reverse strand, counting down.
TTTGGCGCAATCCCCCAGGTCAGGGCAATTATCTCCTTATTGGCGCCCTATCCCACAGCCACAAGGAAGACATGGTGGTGTAGCATTTTTGTGGCCGCGGCATCGATTGCAAAGAATGGGCACGGGGATTTTCCGGCTATGCGATTCATTGAGGGACAGATAACAAGTTAGCAAGCGGTTGGCGGGGTCTAAGCGAAGCATTGTGCTTAACCCCCGATCAGATGGCTGAATGTTGTCGACGTGTGACGGGAGCAAGCTGAACTGCTTCATTTGGTTGGTAGCGGTGTGGCCTAGAAACTGAGACCTGATCCTTGCTTTCTGATATGGACACGGCTGACAAGCTGCGCTTTATAGAAGGAAAAACTCGACCGGTTCCTCACTAAAATGATAGCTTCACCTCAGGGCGAATTTGTTCCAGTCTCTTTCGCGAGCGCAGATGATCTGCATGCCACGCTGACATGGTCAACGAATGGACCAGACTTCAGCAAAGCGTTCAAACCCCCTCTGCTACGTTAGCTCAAACAGCCCTCGCGCTCTTCACCCCGCCGGCGAGCTTGAACCCAGACGACGACAACAACGACATCTCACTTCCAGTACTGGGAGATGCCCATCAAAGGGCAGATGGGGAAGGAGGTTGAGCCCATGGAGACTGCGCCGAACTCGGATGGCCACACGACAGGCGATGAGAGCTTTGATTCACTCGATGGACTCTCCCCAGAAAATGGAGCGGAGTTCGATGAGCTGCTGAAGACACTGAACGAAGCATAATATCGTCTTTTTGGTGGACATTGGGACAACATCAAGAGGGCGACCGTCGGTTCCGGCCAAGCGATGGTGTGAACCGGGTCGAAAGCTTATGAGCCCAGCCGCGACTCACAGCACGCCTGGCTGTTTACGACTCAGTGCGCATTCGGATAGCTACTGAAACAACACATGCAACATGTGGCATGATACCACGAAGCATAAGCCTTCCCTCCTGAAAATCTTTGTATGAGGGGGATAACTCAGAGAAGTGCTGGAGCTTGTTGTTCTGTACTACTGCACGAGGAAAGTCGATCCCGCCTCAGGCTACCCCACCAGGCCAAGCAGAAGTCGTTGAGAGTCCCGGAGTCTTTGCATGCAATTGAGTACTGACTAAGAAGAGACGGATAATGTGTGGGACAAATTCTCCGCATCATCGCTTCTCCAAGGGCAAGTCGTCTGCCACGAAGACAGTTTTGCCGACTTTGCCCGCGTTGAACAGAATCGTAGTACATCTGTGAGCGTACATACGTTGAGAACGAAGTAGTTCAGCGCACTTACACGGCTTGGTCGAATCGGATCCGATGGGTGATGAGCTTGCTAAAGAGCTCTTGGGTCCTCGCAAGGACCTTTGCCGCCAGGGGGAAGAAACGCCTAACATTGCATCGGCGGTACTGCAATCGAGCGCTTTCATCAGCGGAAGCACTCGAGCCATGTCTACCATGGGACTTACTTCTTGTTGTACACTAGTGGGAAGTCGACTTTGGCAACCTTCATCTGCAGACCGATCGAGCTGACGACTCCGTACGGTCGAATGGTCTTCAAGCACAGGTTCGTGACTGCCGTCCGCCCACCAAATCGAGCGCGGCATCGGCTCCGCGTCCCTCCGTCGCCTCGAGGATCTTGTCCTGCAGCTCTTCCGCCAAGACAGGGATTGCGCCGTGCTGGCGTGCCAGCTCCCGTTGCTCGGGGTCTGGGTCGGTAGCGTAGACTGTAGAACACATCGCCACGGCGGATGAGATGGCGCACAGGCCGACCTGAAAATCAGCGCAGTCCGCAGCGAGCGATGGCGGCAGGCCTCTGGACTCACCGGTCCACGACCGAAGACGGCGACGACCCCCTCGCGTTGGGTCCAGTCATCCCTCTCATCGTCCTCGTCCAGCAGCCGCTTGGCATTATGGGCACACGAGAATCCCGTCGAAAAAATATCAGCGAGCAACGATAAGCTCGCTTCGTCGGCACCTTCCGGAACAGCATACAGCGATCCATCGGCCAGAGGTTGTCGTACGTATTCCGCCTGGCATCCCTCGAGGCCGCTCAGACCAAAGCCTTGCGATTGAGGACACCGGGCGGTATAACCTTTCTTACAATACCAACAATGACCTGCTGGTGAGATTGTTTCACCTAACCTCAGGAGACTCACCACAGCAAGTCGAGAAAGGCGAGGCGACCAAATCTCCGACTTTCCAAAGCTTGACCGCCGACCCAATCTCCACAATCTCGCCAACGACTTCATGTCCAAGGATGAAGCCGGTGCCCTTCTCAGCTTGGCGATAGTTGTGTAAGTCAGAGCCTACAGAATGTATCAGTTAGCGATCTGCATCCCACTCAGCAGAACGTACCGCACAGACCAGAGACATGAGTCTTGATGATCACGTCCGTGTCGGCTTGTAGCTTTGGTACCGGCCACTCCTCCACTGCGACTATGTGTAGACAGTTAATAACGACGGCTTTCATAGTGTGGTAGCATATGCCTGCAGTCGAAAATGTGTGGAAGCGGTCATATTGACCGAGTACAACGCTTATATGTTGTCGCGAAAAAAGGCTTGAGTGGGGATAGCTATGCGTCTAGAGGAAATGACCGGTGTCTAGGGACGGACGACCGCCATCCGGCTATTCGGCAACTCGGCAACTGGGTCACCATCGACGCTGTGCATTGTGGTCTTCGAGTATGGAGCGGGGGAACGATCTCGGGGGCTAATGTCGTGGCAGGTATGTCGCGAGGCTCCAGTAGATATAATCCCCTGCAGCCGAATAGCCTTGACAAGAGACCCGATTTGCCGATGAAGTGGATCAACAACAGCTCGGCTGATGCTGCGGCGCCAATCGGATTCGGGACGGGTAGCAGATATTATGGAGCCTGAGGAGTCGCTGAAACCCGCCCCTCCTCCTCCCCTCC
>JAHXHD010001283.1:0-15773 GCA_019857685.1 Papiliotrema terrestris | reverse complement strand
GCTTTCCTCCTTCTACTCCACCTCCCACCGCCTCCGCCCGCGTATCCCCAACGATCCCGACCCCGCCAGCTCCAGTGCCTACGCCCATCTCCGCACTGGCTCAGCATACCCTCTCCGCCCACTCCACCCCCGCACCCTTACAGTCCAGTCGCGTTGCTACGCCGGGACAATCGCACGCGACCGCTGCGCTTTCGGACCCCTCGTACCGCGCTCAGGTGCACGCGGCAGGCATGTCAGAGGCCCAGCGCAGGACAGAGGCGATCCTGCAGCTGCAGGCAAAAGAGATCGACATGTCGGATGACGACCTCGTCGAGGTCTTGGCGGAATTTGAGGGAAACGTCGCCGCCGCGGACACGTACCTTGCCATCCAGCGAGACGGGCTACGTAGGATGTACCTCGGCAAGGTCGTCAAGCGGCGGAAGAGCGGCCGCTGAGGCGTGTCACGACCGACGCAACATGAAGCACGGGAATGGTTGACGCGGTCGGACGAAAGGGCATCGGTGAGGACGACTAGAACGATTAGAGCGGTAGAAGGGCTTTCCGGATGTCGGCAACAAAAGCGCTATATAATGGCGTCATCTGAATTTATTGTACCATCCTCTATAAGGAATTGCGGGGGGGGGACGAGGAGGGAAACGACGAATTGTACGACGAAGAAGAAGAAGACGAAGAAGAAGCGGAGCATCTCAAGGGATCATAGGGGGAGTCAGGATGTTGGTCAAGCAAATCTGCCCATCCGCATGTCTGTCTGTCAATCTGCCTGATGAATCTGTCTTGTTCCCTAGTGTTTTCGGGACCGTGCGCCGATCCAGTGGCCCCGCAAGGCGGTTCACAGATGCCGCGCTCCACATGGATGATGTTCATGATGTACGGGTCGGCCGTCAGATGCTTGTTATGATGTAGCGTTTGATCCGTCTTTGAATCTTGCTGCCGCGCCCAACCAACTAGGCCGTCCCGTTGGCGCCTGCCGCCGCTTCCTCCTCGCCCAGCGCCGAGGCGATGTCTTCGCAGACCATGAGAATTGCGTCCTTCGGCTCCGTCTTGGTGTAATAGTCCTTCACCCTGGCTGTCAGCCTGCCATGAACGCCTCGTCATTGCTGTACTGCCACGCACGTCTCAGTCTCCTTGAATCCCAGTCTCTCGTAGAACCGCTTTGCGCGCTCATTGCCCACTTGCACATGCGCCATAGCCCGCTTGACGGGTTTGCGGGCCGTCACCGTGAGGCTTGCGCGGGTGTTTGTCTTCGAGTCTGAGGGGACCGGGGGAGGAGGCGCGACGGGGTGGATGGCGTTACGCAAGGCGTTAAGGATCAACGCGGATCCGAGAGATTGCGAGCGGTACGGAGCGAGGATCCTACGAGTCAGTACGTCCTCCGAGCGACAAGCGAAAGCCAAGGGACGCACGCGAGGGTGAGGATCGTGAGGGTTTGGACAGACGCAACGGTCTCGAAGCGGCAGGTGATGGCGCCCACGGGGATGTCGCCGTAGTACACTGCATTGTCAGCCGAGGAATGCCGTTGAGCAGACGGGGCAGGGCCGACCAAGCTTGTTGATGTCGTCTAATGAAGAGTCGAGGACGTCCTTGTAATACTTGTCGGAGTAGACAACGGGGATAACGACCGAGTTGATCTTCCGCAGCGTCCCGGACTGTGTCGATCAGCACACGGGCATAAAACCCCGGGAGCCGAGAGATTGTCCACTCACGTTGTTCGGCGTCAAGCTCGTGAGCGTGACTTTCGGTTTCGGTCGGATGTTCTTCGATGACCCATTCAACTTGACCGCGGTGTGCTCGCCCTTCGGCACGAGCTGATCCAAGTCGACCGGGGCGGAAACGGTCCCGGCCGTGCTATATGACGTCTCGGGACCTTTGTCCTTGGCGTCTGCTGCTTTTGGCGCCATCTTGCCGGGATTCAAGGTATTGAGGTGAAGGTAGAGTTCCGAGGTTGGATACGAGTCGCAGGATGAAGCGGTTCCGAAACAGACGGTTTCAGCTTTCGACAATTTCCAGCTCCGTCCTCTTGGCTTCCATCTTCGCTACTCTTCCTTTACGTCGATCAAGGACCTTGACAACCCTCGTCGGCCGGCCGTAGAACATGATCAGAGACCTCAGGATGGACGGTACGTCTGTGCGATATGGTCCACGTGTATGCCTGGCCTAACGAGCAGCAGCCCTCCTCCACCCCGTCACCCTGTCCGTCCTCGCCTTCACCCTCGGCTACTCGGCCCACGCGCTCCTCGGCCCATCCCTTTCCGTCCCCAAACGCCAGATCTCGTCGTCATCCAAGACCGAGCGACAGAAGCGACCCGCCCAGGCCGGCAGGTCCTCAGCAGGCAGCGACTCCGAATCGGACATCGTCGATGCTAGCGATTCGGATTCGGACGCAGAGGACGAAGCCGCCGCGCTGGGCTCTGACATAGCCAGCGTCCGCGCAAATCTCACCGAGGAGGTCAAGATGGTGCTGGTCGTGAACGATAGTCTCAAGATGAGCAAGGGAAAGATCGCGGCGCAGGCGGGACATGCGACGTTGGCTTGTGCGATGATGCTAAAGGATATCAACCCAAAGGTGCGTTCAGCAAAGGAAATGCCGGCAGGAACACCAAGTGCCCGTGGAACTGATATGCAGCTGTTCAACCGGTGGAGGATGCACGGGTGCGCGCGCTCCCGGCTAGAAGGTATCATGCGTCGCTGATGACAGCCAACCTAAGATTGCGGTCCGGTGTCAGAACACGGAGGAGCTGGACATCCTCGCTGCGCAAGCGCGGAGCTTGAATCTGTGCGCGAGGACGATCCAGGACGCAGGACGCACGCAGGTTGCCGCTGGGTCAAAGACCATCCTGGGTATCGGACCGTGAGTCACCAGCTCTTCGGCTCAATCCACCAACATCGCTGATAACAGCGGACCCGCTCGGCTGATCAACCAAGTCACCGGCAAGCTGAAGCTTCTGTAAGAGGGCTGCACGCCTTCGACACTCCGTTCTCAATGTCACGCATCACACTTCATCGCTGTGTACACCTCACGAGATGCATCGAGCACTTCTGACTGTTCACTTCCCGTCTGGATTGCGCTACAGCGAGGCGGCATGGCCGGATCACTGCTTGGCAGCGACGAGCCTCGACTCGGCCTCCTTGTAGTTGATGACGTCCCAGATGGCGTTGAGGTACTGCTGTTAGCCCACGCATCCCCTCAGGTTCCAGCCTCTCAGCCACTCACGTCCGGCTTGACGTTCTTGTACTGAAGGTAGAAGGCGTGCTCCCAGACGTCAATGCCGATGATCGGGACGTGCGCTGAGGTCAGCACATCACCACGGACCGACATGACACCGATGCTCTGCGGTTACTAGGTGCACTCGACTCACTCAACAGCGGGTCCTGGTTGGCAGTCGTGACCACCTCCAACCTCTTGGTGCCCTTGTTGTAGCCCAACCATCCCCATCCGGATCCCTGGACAGCGGCCGTCTTGGCGTTGAGCTCCTTCTTCAGGTTATCGAAGGAGCCAAAGTCGGCATTGACCTGGTCAACGAGAGGGCCCGAGGTGGGGACCTTGGCCTCGGCCGAGCCGGTCGGAGCGAGGTTCTTCCAGAACAGCTGTGTGTCAGCCGAAGTCCGCAATTCACGACATCGAATGTCGCCTATTCTGGTTGATGGTCACGAGTGACCATGCCGGTTGATCGAGGACAAATACGTACCGAGTGGTTGCTGTCGTCAGTGTTACTTCAAACTCTCAGCGCGAATCCAGCTCACATGTGTCCTCCGCCGTTGAACTTGAGCGCAGCTTGGAGGCCGATGATGCTCTTGACGTCCTTGCTGGCCTGGAACTTGGCCAGAGACTCCTCAGCGGCGTTCAGACCGTTGACGTATGTCTGGTGGTGCTTCGTGTGGTGAAGCGTCATGATCTCGGACGAGATCGACGGCTCCAGCGCCTGCCGTCAGCGGCCGCTCGGTTCTACTCTCCGCCTGGAGTATTCCTCGACCGTGCGAGATCATCAGCAGCTGTCGAGACTCACATCGTAGGCGTACGGCAGGGGCGGCAGGGTGTGCTGGCTTCGCGCGGCCATGATGGAAACAGACCTGGTAGAGGCTCGGGGGAGTGAACGGATGATAGACGCCATGTTGTCAAGCTGTCGCGGACTGACTAGTCGATGAGGTGGTTGGTAGTGCTGAGGCTCTCAAGGGGGACCTCTGTGGTTTGTTGCCGAGGGTTGTTGTTGATTGGAGGACTTTGCGGACACGAAAGGGCTCTTGGTGGTGCGGCACTTTGACATCTTGCATATATAGGCGCCAGGAAAGATGGCAGACTCCGTCATCTTGGCTAGCTCATCTTCCCACGGTGGCTTCGGTTTTACACGGGTCAACCGCCGTATGACTCAGCGATACGTGTGTGTGCCTCGGTCGTCGACTGATGTCGGGCAACCGCGGTGCGCTGTCCCGCGGATGCATGTGCATCTAGATGTGTTACAACAAAGGTTACAATGGAGAGAGGTGCTGCAGTGTCGATATGCCTTGGTATTCCGCTCATTCCCCAATCCCTGTCCCTCGATTAGCGAGCGGACCTGCTCGGGAGTCGTGCCATGTCGAACTACCTCGTCCGGTATCCACGTCTGGCTGTCACGCTTGGCTATCCACCAACTTTTCCCTCGCTTCAATCGAGGCATCCCTGTGAAGTGCCTCTGTGGCCCACCTGGAGCTTGCCTTCACCAGCGCCCTTCCTGGCGCAGCTTCGGCTTGAGCATCCTGTCAATTGCCGACTTGGTGTCCCGCCTGCCCCTCTTGTACCGAAGCCAGTAGTTCTCCTGGTCCGAGGCCCTAGACACCTTTGCCTGATCTGCCACTGTCCATCCAGCTGCTCTCGTCGCAGCCGCCTCGCCGAGCTCGTCCCATCGGCCTTGACCCCACAGCAGCACCTCCTCATAGCTGCACGCAACCCATGGCCCGGCCGGATCCCGCCCTTTCGGTCGCGTCCATTCCAGCTCGTTCCATACCTGTCCATACGCTCGCGTTATCACCCGCGGCGTGAGCAAAATCGGATGTTTCCAGGTCTTCGGATTAAGCTTCGTCTCGTGTCGCGGTGGCCGGGGGAATGGTGGTTCGCGACGAGTCGGCTTGAGCTTCACGGGGAAGATCTTCTTGATGACCGGGGGAAGGTTGCGGAATGATGCGAGGTGGTCCACCTGCGGGAAGGGATAGCGAGTGTGATATTCCGTAATGCGGCTTCCGGCCTGGAGGTCTTCTTCTTCTTCAATGTTGCTTGGCCGAAGACGAGCGTACGCGTCGCTGACATTGGCGAAAGCTTGGATTGTCTCGACAACGCCGGTACCTTCTACGCCGGTCCGGATGCCCGTTCCGGTTGGCATGACGAGCGGGACATTGATCGAGTCAAATTCTTTCTGCCATTGGGCTCGCGCTTTCCTGGCCGAAAATTCGTCCTGTTCGATGTCGCTGGACGCGGCGCGGGAAGCGGCCAGGATACCGTGGCCTTTAACGAGCGGCTCCAGACACGCTGGGACACGTGGCCGACCGGGTCCGAGGTGTTCTTCGTGCTTCCGTATGCGCTCGGACGGGCTTGATGTTGCTATGATTTGCTGACAGGTTAGTTTTGCAGAGACTGTGGCTCGGGATGATCGGCGCGCACCCGCATACGGGCATGTCTCCGTTGCCCTTTGATCCCGTATGACTCGCGGATGAGCCGCAACAAGGCGTGCGGGTGGACACCGACAGCTGATCTCACGTCGGACAGAATCTGTGTGTCAGTGCCAAACCAGATACGTCCTCGACTAGCCGCCTCGGCAACCAGCACCAGCTACGTCGCGGATTTCAAGTGATCCACCTCGCCCCTTTTCCTCATCGTGCGACCTCTGCTCGTGATTCGGGCGACTCCAGCTGCTCACTCGCCATGAACTGTACAGGCGAAGGAGCTACGCTCACCTCTTTGGCATTCTCCAAAGTCCTCTTCCTACTATTGTCCAACTCCCTCAGCTCGGCCTTCAAAGCCGCCTCAAAATCCGGCTGGCCTTCCTTGGCCCCTGAGCCATTGAAGCGAGCTCGGACCTTCGCCTCGACCTGGCTTGGTGATTTCGGTGCAGTACACCATTTGCGCATGGCGGGTACGACCATCGACCAGATGACCGGGTCGGGGATCAGCCGGAGGTTCTGCAGGAGACACCGGTACATTGCTGCCCGCGAGTTGAGCTTGGGTAACGGCGGCCGATAGACGTAGTTGGTCACGCCGATGATGTACTTCGGCCCGGACGGGTCGGCTTTCCAGCGGTCACGGGTCATCGTGTCAGCGCTCGGAACAAGGTGATCGACATGGAAGACGGTATAGGAAGCAGGAGGACTCTTGAAATCTCGAAGATCATCAGAGGCGCTCGGCGTCCGCCGAGGCAAGGGTCGAAGAAGTCACGTGACAGGACGCAGATGGTCTCTGATCCCTTGGCGGTCAGCTAGTCGAGGGGAAGCCTCGTATGCAGATCGTATTCCATCCGTCCGGCAATCGCATTCACAGATATGCAGGCAAACACTCTTCTTGAGCGGCAGGTTAAGCGGAGAAAATGGTTGTATAAGGCCCGGTTCCGGATCGGGATCGGTGGGGACGAAAACGGATTATGTCCGGTGCATGACGTCAAGCCAAACGACGCCTGGCGATTCAATGCGTGATCAGTTGCATGATCAGGCAGGTCGGGCTCCCCGGCCACGCTCACCAAGTATATTAAAGATCGGTTCAATGGTCGACGTTCTTCGTACTACTTCCACCCAAACAGTGAGTGACTTTCATCATCTTCTTTCATACCTCTCGCAACCATGACCACCCCGTGTGCTCGCTCCCTCCGGCCCCTCGCTCGCACGTCGCCCTCACCCAGGGTGTTGTCCGTCTCCCACCGCACACCGTTCATCATCCGCCGACTCCCGCTCACGCCTAGACTTACCCGCACCTTTCACACAACACCCATCAGCATGTCCGGTAACGACGAGTACTCGAAGAAGGCCGAGGCGGAGCGTCCTCTCGGCGAGAAGCTGGCGGACCTGCGAGCTTTCATCAAGAAGCACCACACCGTCCTCTTCACCACGCATGCTCCCGACGGAAGCCTGCACGCCCGAGTGATGGCTCCGGCCGAGATCACCCCCGATTGGCGCTTCCGATTTTTGTACGACCGGGAGAGCCACAAAGACGCCGAGGTCGAGAAGGAGTGAGCTGCTGCCGCCCAAAGGTCCATGTTCGGTAGCTAACCCCAGCTTCCACGTCAACCTCGCCATCGACGGCTCGTCCTCCAACACGGGCTGGCTCTCTATCGCGGGCAAGGCCAAGTGAGTGGACATCACGCCTTGTGCGGCGCCGGATCTGACAGCAGGCGAATCGAGGAGCAGGGCCTCGTCGAGAAGCTGTACGACCCCACCATCAAGGCATGGTTCGGCGACAAGGGCGATGGCGTCCACACCGGCGAACCGTCGGACCCCCGCATTGCCGTCTTCGAAGTCAAGGTGGACGAGATTCGACACTTCTACCAGCAGAAGACGACGGTCGGCACCGTCGTCGACATCGTCGCGAGCGCCATCTCCGGCTCGACTGCCACGCCTGGAGAGATCAGGACGATCACGGGCCAGGAGATCGCTAGCGCTTGGGCGGCTGGTAACCTCAAGGAGCCTTAGATCGGAGGCATTGTATGATAGGGAAATAAGCCTCAGAAGCGCAATGAAGCATGATATGATATGCATTGTGTAGCCAAGTCTCGGGTCGTCAAGGTCGTCATGTGGTGGTGATACCACACCCGGAGCGTGCCGTGCGCTTTGGCGGCCGTGCGGGCCAGGTGGGCCTCATATGTATAGCTGCCGAGACGGCCTGTTGGCTGCGAAGCCCGTCGGTGCAAATGTGGATGGAGTTGTCGTTCGGAAAACCGCCGATGGGCTCGGTGATCTGCAAGGTATGTCTGATGGGTTCAGCAAATGTGTCTCCCATCCTCGCAACGCCTGAAAGACCCACATCATAAGCCTATACGCTCGTTGCGCGGCTTCTGCTGCCTCTCCTGCCTCGCAGCATCGACGGCATTGTATGCTTGCGTCGGCACTGGCAAGGTCGAGGACCCGGCCGGCGCGGGAGTCGTTGCGGCGGGCGAGACGGCCGATCCGTTCTTCCGCTTGTCTAGTTCCGCCTGGAGGAGTTTGACATCGGACGCTCGGAGAGGTATAGCTGTCGGGTTCGAGCGAATCATGGCGGACTCGTCTGTGCAGGTAGAAGTGAGTTGAGCTGAAGAAGCTCGCACCTTTGAACCGGCGAGATCTGCACGCGTCTTGCTCGCTTCGGCGATCGCCGTCTGGTCTGGGAATAGCCAGCTGCGGCCAAAAGCGATGCTGGGGGCAAGTTCGACGTGAGAACAGCTCTTGAACTTGCACATCCAACAGCAACAGCATCATGGAGTACGTTCAGAAGGCAGGAGATGTGGTCAAGCACTTCAGAGTGAGCTGCACGCTGGTCATGCCTGTTGATGGCCCGTACTGAAGACAGGAAACCAAGCTGTCGGGCCTGAAGCCCCCGCAAGAATTCGTGCGTAGCCGTCTTACGCCTTTTGGTCAATGGGAGTCATGGGCTAAACAGCAGTTCGATCATCGTCAACTCTCCCGCCCGAAGGATGTCAACGAGGCCACTTCGGTGAGCTAGATGAATAATTCTGAGTGTATCTGAGCTAATGTGCAGCGGATAACCTATAACACGCGTCATTTCTCGGGCAACTACTTGCTCGTCATTGCCATCCTTGCCCTCTACGCACTGTGAGTGCTGTTTCAGCTTTGACAGCCCTCGGCAGACCATGACGAGATTCACAGCCGCTCATTTCCAGGCTCACAAACTACTGGCTGCTCATTGCGCTCGTGTTCCTTGCCGGGGGCTTCGCGTTGATCAACAAGTTCGGTAAGTTTGTGGGCATGCCGTTTGGTCTAGTACAAATCGGACAGTACGGCTTTCGTGGCTGATGCTGATCTCAGCGCCCGAGCCGGTCCAAGTCGGCTCCACGGTCGTCACGCAGAAGTCACTCTACCTCGCCCTCTTCGTCATCGGTGCGTCACGGTTACCGCACATCCAGGTAGCGCAGCTGACAGGCAGGGCTGCCCTTGTTGTGGATTGCCTCACCCGTGTCGACGTTCTTCTGGCTTGTCGGCAGTAGCGCGATCCTCATTCTTGGGCATGCTTGCTTGATGGAGCCGGGATTAGAGAGCGAGTACGCGAGTGTCGAGGGTGTGTAAGGTGGAGGTCGATCTGGCAGGGCAAGATCACCCGGATTTGAGCCCAGCGACGAGTCCCAGCCGCGGCGCGTGCGACCGACCCCTACGCGAACGCAGGTTGATACGTTATGCATGCTGATGTAAGCCGGATTATGCCCAACGCGTGTCGTGTCTGGATGAAGGGGGATTGACCGATGAACCGTGCTGGATGACACATGTGCTCGGCGGATCGACAGGGGAGTAATGTCATGCGAAATCGTTCAACGCCTTGAAGGTCACGGAGCCCGAGTGCCCAATTAATAAAGGGGAACGGTTGCTACCGCGAGGGATCCTGCAGCACGAGGACTGAGGCGCGGATCGGGAAGGCGCCGGGCGTCCAGCATGGCGGGCGATGGATCTCCATTAGCTGGTCCCTTCGTTTACTGGCGACATGGCACGCCGCCCGCGCTTTTGCATACTGACGCGCATCAAGCAGGCGCACGAAAGCAGACACACCTTTCCTCTTTAGGTAGTCGACCGAAGGCGAGGGCCCGAGGAGCTGTTCAAGGCGAAGCTCGACTTAGTCCTACGCGCCGATGGGGATAGCGAGTACCTTTGAGGGTTGTCGTGCGTTTAAACGCAGATCCATACGAGGGCAGAGAAGACCGGTACGGCACGTGCGCGCCAAAACAGTCAAGCGGGACGTCTTCGGAGCAGTCATGGCACCAGCACGTTAAGTCGAATGGATGTATGCGTCCGGTGGTGAGCTTTGCCGACGGTGCATCTGCGGCGATTCCGGCTGAAGACTCGTCTTGTCGGGGTGTTCAGCCAGTGTCGCACTACCTCTTACGTAGTGGGGGAATGTTGCGACCGTCTCGGAGATGACTGGGTTCACGTTCGGTTTTCTGGAAGCTCAACCAGCTTGCGACTCTTCTCGTCGGCAGATTGCCTGGGGCGACAGCCGTCGCTTGAGTACTGCCGGAGCTTGTGGGTCGTCATTGCGCGTGAGTACGAAACAAGGAAGAAACATCCTCTCGGGCCACAGCTGGTATCTGGCTTACGTCAATGGCCCTGTCGATTCAGCCCGGCACGCGCGAAAGTGATGAACCTGGGGGTTCCAGCACCCTAGATTCGAATCCTTCTTCGGTTCCAAACTACTTCAAGTAGGCACACGGCACCCCCGTCTGCGCTGAGCGCAGTCTGACATCTGGGCCCGTCATGCTTGGTGGCTCTTTGTAAGGAACGATGGAGTACGCAGCGTGTCGGGATCTGCAGATGTTGATCGTCGCCTCCCGCGGCCCTAATTTTTTGCGGCTGACCGATGGATCTGCCACCGGACTACGAGTCCGGCCAAGAAGTGCCGAGAATACGCCCCCAGTTCTGCGTCACTTGGTGCAAGGACCGGCCAAAGCCTGTCCGAGCAAAGATTGTCGAGATGCATCCGGGATCCGTCTCCCAGCCAAACTCGAAAACATTCCATGCACCCTTCCAACGCCTCCGGGGTGTACTCCCCATCTCACACTTTGTCGCGTGTCCAAACTGTCGATCCCCGCTCTCCCATAAGGTTTTGGCCCTGACGCTGGAAGGCCTTGAATGTTCGATGACGCAACACGATGCATGCGAGGATGATCTCATTGTTCTAGACCGCCCATATGTTGATCATCAGCGCTCCGACGGATCTATGACGAATCTTCAACCACTTGCTGACGTAGTATGGATTAGATGAACAACTTTGTAGGCCATTTAGGTTCGCATCAAGCAATAACAAGGCAAACGCTTCGCTTCGTACTCACGTAAAGAGCACGCGCGTATGTCTGTTCTACGTTTCCTCAGGAAGAGCCTAGATCTTGGATGCATGGCTCGGACGCGCTTCCGCCGGCGAATGGCTTTGCTCGGCTAGCTGCGCAGATCTGGTAGCGTCACATGCCGCACTGGCGCTGCCTGCGCCCGTCCGATGGCCATGTCGGAAAGTGCCATCTGTTTCCGTGTGCCTGGCGGCGTAAGCCAGGCAGGCCCTCTCCACTTGCCAGTAGACGTGACGGACCACGCGAACAGGGTCTGAGTGGGAACGAGAATGTGAATTCGCAAGAACATTTGCACGCAGGAAACAGGAACAGGCACGACGGCAGCAAAGCTCGGCGACTGTGAACCATGCCCGTCAGGGACTCGAGGCACGTTTGGGCGCGTTACCCCAGGAGGACGAATCTTGCGTCAGACTTGCCGTCATAGATTTCAGCTCCGACCGAAACAGAGCACCCCATCGGGCCCTGGCCCGCCGGTTGGTATTGCTCCCCCCTGGGCGATCAGCGGCGCACGGAACAGATCAGGGCAAAATTTGTGACCCGAATACCCAGGTGAGGTAAGTGGTAGTTGAGCACCACAGGGCCACGGGGCTGTCTCTCTCTCCCGACAATCATTTCGGCGCAAAATTGGTGACGCGGTCCAACTCCGCTTCCGGACGCTGGCCATCGAGATGAGGGACCGGACGTAATTCATTGAGAACTGGCGCCCATGTGCTTTTCACCACTTGTTGGCCTTCTTTTCCTCGATTACCGCACTGTTTAGTTTCGTCTTCTCCCCTTTTCTAGCTCCATCCGTTCCGTCGCATCACACGCCGGCTTGTTCACGACGAACGCTGTTCTTACTGTCATCAACGAAAACGGACACGGCGCGGCCACAGAGCACGGCGTGAAAACGGCGAGGGCGATAAACGGGTGTGACTTGCTCAGGACTCGACCGCGGCCAGTAGCGTGGATTAGACGTGATTCGAAGAAGCTCTCTCGTACTTGTTACCGGCAGCCGAACAAGGAAGAGCCCGATCGGGCTGTGCTCCCGTGCGAGGCGTGATCCAAGGATCGATCGAGGGACACGAGGGACGGCCGTGTCAGCGCGCTATCAAGAACAACGACGAAGCGTTCCGTTGGAGCGGCAACAGAGCACGGGACGGAAAATCGTGTCCTGGAGCGCAACTGACAGGGGAGGAATCGGGGGTTCATCGGACCGAAATCTGTGTTCGTCGTCGCGTGTGGACTGTTGCTATAGACATCAACCGCTGCAGTATTCGTGTGTCGAAGTGAGTCTCGTTTTTTTTTCTTAAGGGAAGCAGATTATGGGAGTTGGGCTGGACTCATCGATAGATCAAGCCTGGCTCGCCCACCGATCTCGCTCTCGGCCTGATCACCTTGACTACTTCATCACCTTTCGCCACGGCTGATACCGTTTCTGACGCCCAGCGCAGAAGTACACAGTAGTTCTGCGCCACCAGTTCTCTGTGGCCGCGATATCAATAGCGTCCGTCGACGGAGTATATTCACGGACGACCCATTGGTGCTAGATCCAACAAGTCCTTCGCACGCTGTTGACACGGCACGCGACCTCGACCAGAGATCAAGACCTTTTTTTCTTTTGCGGCAAGGCACGCTTCCGGCTTGATTGCGGGGTTGTCGGCGCTTTGACCCCAGACACGAAACACGGGATATCCATCGGCAGGGTTGATCAATCTTCTATCATCCCGGGCCGGCCGAAGCGAAATAACTTGGACGCTCGGGTTGCGAACTTGCCTCTTCTCGTGCCGCCCATTGCGCATTCACACTCACCTCTCGACAAGCACACCTGCGGTCGCGGAATCCCTGTCGATCTTGCCTGGCTCTATCGTCACCTCGGTTTCCGCGTTGACACTGCACCTGCGGCTTCGCCGTGCCTGGTGCTAACGACTACACCCTTGGCCGTTTCAAAGGACCTCTTTGAACACAAGCGGCTTCTGGAAAGACGCCATCCCGCCTCAGCTCTGTTCAACCCGCTCTCGCTCGCTCCCCACCGTAGTCGAATGACACTTGACGATACACACGGCAACAATATTCCACCTACTCGCCCTCAGTCGTCGTGACAAATACCCATAGCTGGCCGGCGGCATCTGGTGAGTTGCTTTCCGTCCGTCTTGTTTGGGGCCAGCATGTGACGCTTACACATACACAGCCTTTACGCTTTTGCAACTCGGAAAGACGCTAAAGGATCCCTTCCTCGGACCTATCAGGTGAGTGACAGTGCCCTTCACCCCACTCGCCCCCGGCTCGACGCGGTCAAGTCGCCTCAAAGGCAGGGTGTTTAAGGTATCCCTTGCCGCACGGCTACTCGCTTTGCCTTCCGTCTTCTTCTCTACGCGATTCCATCTTGTGAAGCCTGAAATCATCGAGCTGACCGACTCACAGCTCTCGATCCATCGGATACACACGCCTCCTTTACTACACAACCCAAATTGCTCTCCCCTTCCCCTTTCGATCGCGCAGTCACAGCCGTTCACCCGAACAAGGCGTCCGAAAAGCGCTCATGCCATTGTGTGGATCGGTTTCATGACAAACGCAACATACACCATGGGTAGAGGGTCATCCGATAGCAGAGCATCCGGCGCGCGACCCAGTGAGGGTCATGACGAAGGGCGGAGAGCAGGATCAGGGGTCACCAGTCCGGCCGGCGAGGTGGACAACTACAACGTCTCGACGAAGCGGCGGCGTCTGTCCCTGAAGAGCGGGCCAGGGGTAGGCAGTCCCGAGAAGAAAGCAAGGGTTGTCGGTGTAGCTGGTGCACAGCGGGGAGAGGATATTGCAAAGGGCCCGGAGCGGCATCGAGTCGGTCTGGCGGGAAGGGTTGATTCGAACCCTGACGATGCTGCCGCCATACAACAACCTTCAACGGCATCCTCTTCAAACTTTGACAGGTCGCGTTCGTCTAGATCACCATCCTCTACTTCGGCTTCCGATCTGGATCACCGGAACGACTCCACTTCGACTACCTCTCGGTCCCGTTTCGAGTCCTCGTCGTCTCGCAGTCAACCGGCTGAAGCCATGCCCAACCTGAGCGTGTCATCACAATCCACCTCAAACTTGGCCAATCAATCCACGCGTCGTCAGTCAACTCATCCGCAATCGCACAGCCAGCCGCCTTCCTCGACGGCCTCGACCTCGTCAATGCAGCCAACCTGGCGCACATCCTCGGTTGAGCGAGACCAACCGACCCCGACGCAACACCACTCGTATCAGCCGCCCAGCTCGGTAGGGTCGCGTCTACCCTCCCCACCACCTTCCTTCAACCTGTCTTCCGGCCAGCCGCTGCTCAACCCGCCACTCAAAACTCAGGCGGCGTTTGTGGGAAAGCTGTACGCGATGTTGGAGGACGAGGAGATCAAGAAGACGGGATTGATCTATTGGTCCTCCGACGGCACGATATTCACCTGTCCCAACCCTACAGAGTTCTCTAAGTCAGTCACGTCTTCCATCCGAACTGCAAGGCATCTTCGCTGACGAGCAGGGTCGTCCTGCCACGCTTTTTCAAGCACAACAACTGGCAGTCGTTCGTCCGGCAGCTCAACATGTACTCGTGAGTGCTTCAGGGCCGAGATAACTCATCTCGCCCGATCTGTGTCCGGGGTCGTGGCTGACGCATTCTTCCTTGCCCTGTGCAGATTCAGCAAAGTCAGTAGAACCGACCGCGATGGCAAGTCTTATAGACTCATCGCTGATGCCGAACAGGTCAACGACCTTTTCGCCACAACGACCGATCCTGGTGCCTGGGAATTTCGGCATCCGCTCTTTCGCCGAGGCGAACCGCAGCTGCTCGCATCGATCAAGCGAAAGACGACCCGACCGTCCAATGCCGATGGGGGGGCACTCGCGTCCCCAACGGAAGAGTACGACCAGAACCGCGCGATGGCCGGGTGGATGCGCGAGTCGGGCGGCCCAAACATGGGCGGAGGCGGATATCGAAACTCGCCACCGAGGGATAAACCGATGGGTGGACCGCCACCGCAAGGCCGGCCCAAGGTCTATGGTTACAATGCGCAGACGGGCGAGACAATCACGCCACGCCATCCGGGGGAGGGTCCGCGGCCGACGTCCAGAGGACATCAGTGGGATGGTCCGCCAGGCCACAGCAGCAGGATGACCATGCCCCCACCGCCACCGGGGATAGAGCATGGTGCGCAACAGCGATACCATCCCGAAGCAAGCCGACCGTCTCTCTCGTCCAGGTTCGCGCCGCTCGGATACCCTGACTCGCCGTATCATCCTCAGCCGCACCATTCGCCAACTGAAGCGCTTTCCACCCAAGTCGCCACTCTCGAGGACCGCGTGCAGCGTCTCGCCGAGGTATTGAACGGCGAAAGGCTCGACAATATCAGAAGTAACCTTGACTTTACGTCGTATCTTCTCCAGCTGATCGGATGGCTAGACGACAAGCAGTGTAAGTATACTGTCGACTTGAGCGATTTTGGCGGCGCTGATCCCAGCTTCTGCGCCACCCGACCTGCGAGGCCTGCAAGACACGCTCAACCGAGCGAATTCCGACCTTCGACAGCGGTATGAAACGCTGATGGCGTCGGACGCGCTAGCCAGCATGGCCAGCGGGGATCGACGCCCGGGACCGAGCTGTAAGTAATCACCAGCACCAGCATCCCGATAACCAGACTGACCGTCAGACGAGGCGCCACACACGCAGTATGGCGGTTCGCGTGCGCCGTCCAATTCGGCTCATACCCCTCGCACCTCCCCGTTGGCCTCGCACTTCCCGGATGGCGCAGAAGCTGGGATCAG